>JAYESA010000004.1:194374052-194421552 GCA_036927795.1 Iris macrosiphon | reverse complement strand
GGTTTCCATAGTCCAAAATACCCAAAATGCCCTCCTAACTTGGGTTTTGGATTTCGGGTTCCAAAAGCACTCAAACTAACTCCAAATCTCTCCAACTAACCCACTAAAAATATAATAAATATTCTAAACCCAAAAATAAGTCTCGCAAGGGTGTGGGTTGGGTCGGACATGGGTCCACTAGGGTCTGACATGGGTCCAGGCTAGCCAAAACCCTAAAACAATCAATAAAATATAATACAAACACTAATTAAATATAAATATAAATAATTATAAATAATACACAATTAACCCAAATGAAAATAAAAAAAAGTACCCGGCTCTGGAAATGGGGTAGTGACAGGGTCCGGGTCGGGTTCATTTCGGATCCGACCCGACCCGTTAAGAGTGGGTTCGGTCCGGTTCGGTTCACCATGGTTTGGGTCAATTTTTGGTTTGGTTTATTTAAAATAAACCGGGTTCAATTCCAGGGTTTATTTAGGGTTAATTACAACTTGGTTTTTAGGGCTTTAAAAATATTTTCGGGGTCCAATAAATTCCCGGAAAATTACTCTATGTCTAGTTTTTTATTTTACACCCAAAAATATTATTTTCATAATATTTTAATATTAATTAACATCATTTAAAAATTATTTAAATACAAAATATTTTAGTTTTAATTCTAGAAAATTATCGAAAATTGTGTAAAAAATATTTTTAAAATTTTTAAAAAAATCAGGGGGTTTACACCAATAATGCATTGAATGGGGCCCACTTCTGAATGAATGGTGTAGGTTCACCTTCCAATGGGAGGTTGACACCTCGCATAGTACTTTTGCAGATAAAACCCTATAGATTCTTAATTTGCACAGAAGCCCTATAAAATTGAAAAATTGTGCAATTACGCAATTGTTTGAGGAAAACACCTTATTGCTGAAATGTACAGAACTGAGGGGGGTGCTGTGTGAGGGCCTTGAAGGTGTGAGGGTGAGTCTGGGCAGGGGCTGGGCCTGGTTTTGGGCGATGCGGGTCACCGTATTAATTAATTAGAAATTAATGCGCACGGTGTTTTCTAATTATTTAAAAATAGGCAGGGCCAGAATTTTAGTGTTGTGTAAATATACTAGTCGTAGTATACTCAAAGTAGAATAATAACGTAATTTTGTTTGGACAAAACAGGTGCCTGTTGGGCCTCTAATTTCTATTGGAATGGACAAGGGTACATGTCAGAAAATTAATACGGACGTTTGTAACGATATTTGTGCGACTAAAACGAGACTCATGTCAGCGTATCTGTGAGTTGCACAAAGTTCAGAATAGTAGACTGGCATGTCTAGTAGGGGTATGTGAACTTTGTTTGGGGATAACAGTCAGTTTAATGCTCTAAATATTGATGTGATGGACAGGTGCATAAATCAATAGGATATTGCATAAATAAATGAAAATACTGTAAAAATAATCCAAATTTATTATTAAATACCGAAATCTGGTCGAGGGAGTTTACACCTTTACTAAACTTCAAAATGATATAGACCTCCGGGATGGAGGACGGCTTTGCCACGAAGCTGCATTATGCTTGGGTTGCAAGCTTCTTTCTTCAAGTACTTCAAAAGCGGCATGATCCGAGGATACGCCTACAGCTGGACTTGTCACGCCCCAGTCCCAAAATTACCGAGGGACCGGACACGTGGCAATGGCCAGCAGCACACACCGGTGGACAAACCCAATTTAATGGATCCAACGGGACATACTTAAGCTGTAATATAAGAATAAGTAGGTCCATTGATATATGTCACAGTCTATGCTAATCTCATCCACAACAGATAATCACAGATCAAATGCCAGAATAATGCAAATAGGAATAACTAACAAAACTCAATAAAAGTGTCTCGGAGAACAATCCGAGAACAAGTCTGATACATAAATGCAATAGACTGGAAAATAAAGGAACTGGAAATATAAATAAATGAGTATTTACAACCAATACTCAGGAGAAGTCCTCTGGTGTGATCTCGTCCTCGAAGGTCGGTACAGCTCATGTATCAGCTCCTGCATCTGCTCCTGCTGCGGTCCCGTATACCTCGGGATAGATCTCATCTGTAAATCCTGGGGACATAATCCGGATCCAGATCCTCAGGGGACATAGCAAGGTACAAGAAAGCTCATGCCAAAATAAATGCAGTACAGCAAATAATGCAATGAATAGGGTAAGTATGTAACCATCTATGTAAAAATGCAAGTGAGAGCATCACTAGTGCTCAGGCCGAAGCCACTACAAGCTCTGTGTCGGGGAGCCGGTAGCGGTAATAACCGGTAGTGGGCCAAGCTCGGCTTTCGAGTCTTGTGCCTCTCAATAATAGGGGTTATATATATATGATCAGCCTGTAGCCTGTGTGTCTCTCCCCACCCAATGTAACCACGCCTCTCATGACCATAACGTCTCATGTCCATGTCAAGCGGGATCATAGCTAATGCAACAAGTCATAAAGTATCTAAGAATATAGTATCTCTGTCAAGTCCTGTATCCTATACAGAATCACCACGAATATCTCGAAAAGAATCTGTCTCATAAATAGTGTCAAGTATCCTGGGTCATATGGTACTTGATAAGACAAGTACGAGAATATAAAGTGTCACGAATATCCATCTCTAGATGACAATACTCAACACCGCGTGCGGTGTTGGCACCGGCTAATAATCGGACGCTAAGTACGTCACACGGTCCTAGGTTAAACATGCACAGCAATATAATGAAGCAAGGAAAATATATAACAATACTGCAGAGTTTGGCAAGGTACACTTGCCTGGGGTCCTGGCTCCAACTGTAGCTCTGGTCTCAGTGTGATCTGCTGGTACCACTCCGGTTGCTGAAATAAATATAACCATTAGATTCAGAAAATATCAAATAGCTAGAAATGCCTGTCCTTGAGTCCAATTTGGAGACAAGGGCAAAAATAACAATTTTGGGTCAAAACGGGGTCCACATGTGGGCCACTTTGCACCGAAAAGTGGGTCAGGGTCAAAGGTCTCCAAATTCATCAAACTCAATGTCTACAAGTCAGGAACGATGATACGAACCCAACTGAACTTCCAGAATTGGATTCCGATGAGCCGTTCACAAAATCGCCCGTCAAGTGGAGCCTGTGGGGCCACGATATGCGATTTTGTCAACGTTCTCAGAATCAGACCAAACTTGGGTCACAGGACCAGCGTATTGCTACGAGTCCGATGGTGCAAGTTTTGTCTCGATCCGACGTGTGTACACAAAGTTACAGCGTATTCCAGAATGGACGAATACGGGGCGTTGTTAGCGGATACGCGTTGATTCCGGTGTGCACGCACATCCGAATCGACTTTTACGAAATCCCACATGACCGTATCAACGTCGCACACGTTTCGGTAAAGATCGCGTACGAACAAGTCGTCTCGTTTGGCGGGACGCACTCAGTTCCGGGGTAAAATATGGCATTATTTTTCCTGTTTTTGGATCGCGGTGTGCGATCACCACAGGACGCGATGCACCGAGCGAGTTGCACGGGCACCAATAGGGTCATACAATCTACACAACGCAACTGACGGAATCGAAAATAGAATTACGAGGAGAGAGAAAAGAATACCTGAACAGGGCTCCAGAAACTACGAAGTCTTGTGTCCGAGTGTCTCCTTCGTGTCCTGCGTCGACCGAGTCTCTGTGTGCACGGTACTAGGGTTTTTGTGTCGGAGATGGTTGCCGTCGGAGGACACGGCGGAGCGGTCGGGGGCTGCTCGAGGACGACTAGGGCATCCAGGCGGAGGGGAGGCCGAGGTCGGGGAGATCGTCGGGGCGGCTAAGGTCGTGGAGGACTGCTACGGTGGTGGGGGGTCGGGCTTGAGGGGAAAAAGGGGGTGATGGGGGTGGAGCTCGTCGGGGGATCGACGACGGTGGAGATGGTGACAGGCGGAGCGGTCGGCTGAGGTGTGGCGGGGTCGAGAGGCTGCTGGGTGGATTAGGGTTCGACGAGGGCTGCGGGGTGTTCGGTTCCGGGCTGGGCGGAGCGGAGGATGATGGTGGAGGGAGGAGAGGGTCAACGGTGGTGGTCGAGGGGGGTGTGGGAGATCGACGGGGCTGGGTGGTGGTGAAGAGGCGGGTCAAGGTTGTCGGGAAAGACAGCTGCGGGGTGTTCGGGTTCAGGGCTTAGGGCTTCGAGGTGGCCGGGGAAGGAGATGCGGCGGAGAGGAGAGAAGGGAATTTAGGGTTAGGTTTTAGGCCGGCGGGGGGGGGGGTTAAATGGCCTCGTCGGAACAGTGTTCCGACTAGAACTAGGATTCGGGTTTGGGTTACGGGTCCGCGGGTCGGGTTCACATGAATCCGGCCCGACCCGCTTAGTATTTAAGTATGGGTTTGGGTTGTCGGGTTTAGATCCGACCCGACCCAATAAGGCTGGGTTCGATTTAGTGAACCGGGTCTGGGTTGGTTTGGTTCAATTGAACCGGGTTTATTTAGGAGTTTAATTCGGTTTATTTATTAATAGTTTTTAGGGCTTTTAAACTGCTTTCGGAGTCCAATAAATTCACAAAAAATTATCCTATGTCCGGTTTTCTATTTTACACCATAAAATATTATTTCCATAATATTTTAATATTAATTAAGAGCAATTAAAAATCATTTGCTTATTTAAAGCCTAGGCTTTAATTACAGAAAAATCCTAGAAAATTTTAGAAAAATTGTTAAAAATCAAATTAGAAATTCATGAAAATCAGGGGGCTTACAGGACTGGATTGGGAAGACAACTTTGGCTCCTCACTCGGTTCGCCTTAGTACGGAGAACCTGTTTCAACGAGAGTCAGCATGTCGAAATATACTGGTGAAGACGAGCTAACCCAACTATACCAATCAACACGTTGTTTATATGAAGCATGCATATTTTTGTGGGTTTTTATTCTTGTCTTAGTTCAATTACAAGTAAGCAGCATATAAAATTTACTGAAATAAACTTGCCACCGTTCGGTGGATTTTACCTGCCCGTCTGAACCACCTGTATAATACTTATCATGTCTTCCCTGCCACGAAGACACAAGTTAGTTTGCAACAGGTTTAAATATACAGAGGATCACTGGCATAATACCACGAAGGATAATTTATAGTCTCAGGACGAAAGGTTGTGCAACGCGGGTGGCGAGCCCCCGCTGCACGCCTTATTCCGACGATACAGACGACTATACAGACGTTCCGTCCGGATTGGATCGGTCCCAGTGCCCTGGCGACCGTCCGCAGGAACCAGAAACCTTGTGCACAAGTTATCCGTGATCAAACGATATGTTAACTGATTTTGCAGATCATGCAGTTGAGGCAACACGAGTACAAGACAAGCAGAATTTTATAATTTATTTTGCAGAGCCTCACTGAACAATTATTTGCTTACAAGGTATGTTCTATACTTAGCATGATTTATAGAACATTGACCGAACTAGCATACAATATGATAACAGTTCACTTGTTTGGTTGACAAGCAATATAATCCAAGTCTATTCCCTTTTTATCTTGATATCTTTTAGTTATTACTTGGTATCGCTTGATCGGGGGCAACAAGAATGCAAGTATTTTAGGTGTGAAGACTTGGAAGCAGGGCTAGCTAATCGGGATGGTAGCCACTTACTTAGATGGTTGGAAAGGAGAAGGAAAGAGGCGCTTCACGACTCCACTCGTAAGCCGCCTACTGCTTGTTCACCTGCATTGCACGAACAGTTTGATCAATACCTCTTCCTCTCTTTCCAATCTCGGAATTGTAGTATAATTCAATGAACGAAAATAATAAAATCCATCAAAATCGTTCAAGAAAAAAATAAGCAAATCCGAAAACCAACTTAAAGCACGAAAGCAACAAGCGACATCGAAATTCGAGGCAATACAAGATAACAGCGGAGAGGTCCCTCCTGACTCTGCCGCTAAGTCGATCCCGGGGGCATGATCCGCTGAATATGAAAATCGATTTCGAAGAAACAAATCCATAACGAGGACGAGTTCTTGTTTCAATCTATCCCGATCGAACATTACCATCTTGTGTTTCTTAGCCGTACTCCTCGAATAGGAGGAACGGGGCACTATAGAATGCGTAGCTGGCATGTTACGTATTCCTAGTCCTACCTATTTTGGGACTGGGGCGTGACAATTGGTTTAGAGAAGTATAGATAAAGGGTGGGGTATCAATGACTGCTAGGACTGTGTGAGGGTATGTATATGTGAGATGGGTTAGTGTCTGTGGCATGGGGCATGTCTGAGTGTAGGTTACAGCAATCAGGTAGTAGTAGCCTAGAGCATTTGGTGTGCTCACTGCAAGCTTGCACAACAAATTGCAAGCGATTGCAAGTTACTTGGAGGTGTGAATGTGTAGTGGGTGTGTTTCCAGGTAGACATTAGGGGAGGGGGGCTCGAGTATTACCAGGTAAATGGAATGAGGGTATATGTGGATGCATAGGTGCATCTAGCATTGGTGTTCCAGATGAGGACCCAGGGAGTGTCAAGTGAGGGGGAAACTAAACATGAGTTCAGTTAGTTTCAGTAGCTAGGTTAAGGATATCAGTGGTGATGGTGTTGGGGTTAGGCTTGGGTGTTTGCAGTAATTAACAGCAAGCTTAGTTGGCTTGCCAAACATTGGATGAGGGATGAAATTGCATTATCTCATCTTAGTGTGATAATAGATGAATATCTAAGAGATGTTAGGGTATGACACTAGGTAGTTATCTTGGGGGCTTGGTTTCAGTGATTACTGCAGAAGTTGCAGTATGGATTGGAGGGGAAGTCGAGTTTAGGATTATAAGAAGTAGCAGTCAGTGTATTAGGCATTGGGAATTAACTGATGCAAGTATATAGACACATGTATATGTATTAGGGGGTGAAGACCATAACAATTGGTGTTATAACACAGTGATAGCAGCAGTAAGGACTTGACTGTGTATCAGTCATGAAGATCAAGAGGGGAGCTCGAGCAGTGGGAAACCAAATTCAAAAGCTGCAGTAGCTGCTATGGATATGCTCAAGTGAAGAGTTGATGTTAGCACTGTGTGCTCAGAGATAGGTGTACAAGTCTTTGCACTTGGGCACAAGAGTGCACAGAGGTGCCACATTGTACCAATGAGGGTGTGAAGTGTGAGTGAGGTGTGTTTACATGAGCAAGTGTAATATTGGATATGTATATTAGAGTATCAGTGAATGAATGAGACATGCGTTAGTGTAGGTTTCAGTTAATTGTAGGGACTTAGATACCAAGTGATTATACAGGATACCGAATGAAAAGGGATTTCATAGTCTAGCTATGATATAAGTATAGATATTAAGATATTACTAATATAGATATAATTCATAGTTATTAACTAGAATACGTACATACCTTAGTATCAGTGACTAGTATAGTTAATATAAGCGAGTGTTAGCTAGTTAGTGACCAATGTGGACTAATTACCTTAGCGTTGACCTAGAAACTTATGTATGACCTAAGTTTGTCTAGTCTGACTAGGGTTGACCTAGTTTGACCTAGTTTAGCTAGAGTGACTTAAAAATGACCTAGAAATCATACCTTAGTGCATTTTATCATATTTATTTCTTTATTACACCCAATTAACATGCCATTCATATATAGGTGTGTGACACCATCTCGGACGCCGAGTTACATCTTTTGCTCAGGACCACATACGAGTACATTCTCTGATAGTTTCTATTATTTGATAATCACTATAATACAAGTATTAGAAATATTTTACTTGATTCCTGACACATTGTTACACAGATTGGTATACATGGATCCCTGTCATGAGATATTATTGTTCGTGATTACTCAGTGATCGTCGTGTCGTTCTTCGTGATTACCGTAATATTTCTCATGATTATATAGACCGTGATCATCGTGCTTGTATTATAGACCTTGCATAGTGATTATCGTGTCGTGACGTGATATGGATCCATTGTGCTAGTCGGGGACGAAGAAAGTGCTAGCTAGATATGTGATCAAGACATTTAAAACATTGTAGACATTGGCAAACATTGTAGACATTGGCAAACATCGTAGACATTGACAAATATTATAGACATCGACTAATCATGTTAACATTGAAATACCTCGATCATATATCAAACTAGTATTTCAAACACTTAGTGTAGTTACAATTCTTCTCTATATTCTAGTTCATTGTCTTTATTTTATTTCATCGTGATCAGTTATACTATATTGCTCTAGTTTACTTGTTCTTTCCACCATACTATGACATATTGATTCATTGTTTCTTGTCTTGTATTATATTCTCTATTTCTGTTTATAGTCATTATCAACTAATTGGAACTGCTATTGGGTTGTACTTTGCTCCAATCCTGACTGGATATATTTTTCAGATGATTGGCTAGAGGCGATGTGTTCCACCTACTATGGTCCACAAGATGGCGAGACCGTAGAGCATGTTGAGTAGTATCACTAGTTTGAGAGGTTTAGACATTTTATTATGAGATTGTATTTGACTCTAGTTAGACTTTATGGCATGTATTGCTATTTATGACCATTATGTTGTGATTAGAGTTGGACTTGGACTTGTGATGTATTTGTGACTCTTTATTTCCTTTCTTCTATTCCATATCATGCCATTATCTTTCTTTAGTTTTTATTGTGATTGAGTATTGATTTCCATTTATCACATAGCATATTGTCCTCCAATTGGAGTTGAGATGGCATGACAGGTACCTTATATATATTGTGTGAGATGTTTAGATAGTATTATTGATCTAGACAACGTTCTACCGTCGATGTTGTGACGTAAGCTGGACGTACCCATGTACATGTGCCCCTACACTTAGGGGTGAGCAGATTTCAATTTTTAAACCAAAAATTGACCGAACCGAACCAAAAAGCAAATTTGGTTCAATTTTTAAATTAGTGTGAACAATTTTTTGACCAACTTTTGGTCGATTTTTTGATCAAACGGGGGTGCCTAAATTCGTTCCACTTGAAGGAAATCCTAGAGGGTTAGGTTGTGAATGTACCAGCGAAGACGGAACGAGAATCGGACGAGAGAGGAGGACGGTGGCAGCGCGCGAAGGAGGGGTCGCAGGTGTGCGCTGTGCGCACGGAGGGGGGGGGGACGGCGGGAGGCGGTGGTTCGCGGCGGCGCCGGGGTCTGGTGTGGGTGATGGTGGAGGTGGGATTAGAGTTAGGGTTAGGGTTTTGTGCATATATATATATATATATATATATATATATATATATATATATATATATATATATATATATATATATATATATATATATATATATATATATGCATATATATAGGAGAGAAGAAGAGGGAGGATGTTCTCCTGTGCATGGAAAGAAGTGGGGGGGGGAGGGAGTTTAAGTTGAATTGGGTTTGGGTAGGGTTTAATGGGTTTGGGTAGGTTTTAGGTTTTATTTTCTTTTATTTAATCCCTCTCTCTATATATGTATATATATATGGATATTTAAAAATAGTTTTGGACCTCAATAAATTTCAGAAAAATTATACAATACACTATTAATAGTTGTACACCAAAAAATATATATTTTATATAATATTAATAATTAAATAGATATACATAATTATAAATTCAATTATATTATATATTATAACTAGCTAAAAATAAACAAATTTTTTTCCTAAATCACAATAATTTTAGAATACCAATATTAATAAATTTAAAATTTTAATTCTAAAAAATCAGGGTGGTTACAATCTACCAAACTTATAAAAAATTTGTCCTCAAAATTAAAAATAAACATAGTAGAAAAAATTTGTGTTAAGAATGTTGCACTAAAGATGGGGATGCAGTTACCAAATGGAGTCCTAGTTTGACGTCACATTCTAAGAATAAGGGTACGCTTAATCAAGGCTCTACCCAACTTATAAGAATGAAGTTGGCCATAGGAACTATAGTCATGATCATATTTCTAAGAATTTTTAGTAAGTCTAACTTCAAGGAAAAATTCGAGATGGTAAGAATTTTGTGACCGTTGTCACAGCCTATCAAAAAAAATCTATGTACTACCATGGCGTTAATGAGTTAATAACTCTATAAAGAAAGTTTTACCAGTTCTCCTTACTTCTAATTAGGTCATGAGTCTACAAGATAATAGAAAATAACATAGTCAAATACAACTAGGGTGAGATGGTACCGAGAAGTTGTTTATTACATATCATGGATGCCGATGAATGGTTCAGCAATAAGCGTCAAAAGGTGATATAACTCATCAAGGTATTTTATATTGTGTAAAGAGTACAAGGGGTTCAATTTAATGCAACCCCAGTGTCATAGACGTAGGTTGGCATGAATGGGATACAAGTATATCAGTAGTTGGGATATTTGGGTTGCCTATGTATAATTTAATTCAATTGCAACGGAGTTGGATATAGGGTTTAGAAGAAGATATGCCACGAATGTTAGGGGGGTCTATATGGAGCATGGACGTGTATATTTGAAAATAACAGTTGTGTCATCAGTGAGTAGGTTTCAGTTAGGCTCATAAATGTCAAGGTTGCCGGAAGAATTAAGTCGGTGTTGAGTATTAAAATTGACCGTAACAGAAAAAGGATATCTATGTGTCATTTGTGTGTATAATTGCATCGCAAATGTCGTACGACTAAAACAAAATATGGGAAGGCCAGTTTGTGAGTGATAGTCATGTCATAGGTGTAGAGTGACTAGTCTAGGTCATAAGAATGGAAGTTGTTGGAAATAAAAGGATAGTGTTGTGCTCCAAATATCCAACCCACAATAAAGGGTATCAAGGATACATAAATTAAATAGGTAATTTAATCCGTCTGAGATTAACCTAATTAACACCAAAATAAATTCAAATTTATCCTGAATTTCCAGAAATAATCCTACACTAAAACCAGGGGTTACGGTCTACCCAACTTGTAAAAATTAAGTTGGTATTAAAACTAAGGTCATGGTCCTGCTAACAAGATTTCTGGTAGGACCTATTTTCTAAATAAGGTTACAAGAATTCTAGGATTTACTAGACGTAATCAAGGATTTTCTAAAGGAAACTAGAAACTATCAGGGTGCTATTGATCAACAACTTTATAAGAGAAATTACTACCCATCCATTACTGCTCTTGTATAGGTCAAGCTTCTACAAGGCAAAAGAAATGACTGAGTCAGATCTAACTAAGGCAAGGTGGTTGAGAGGCTTCGATCATTGGTTGACATTGATGACAAAGAGACCAAAATTTAGGCCACGATAAGAGAAATTTATGATAAATCTACATAGTTGAATAAGGCACGATTAGGCAGATATTTGGAGAATCGAGTCATAGTGACTAGATAAAGAGGATTAGAGTAGAAAAGAACTGATACCTATGGTGATATGGATATTAACACAAGAAGTGGTACCAACTAAGGGATTGATTTTTTTAATTAAGGCATAACTAGGGAAAGAGGAATGATCTACTCATTGTTATAATTAGAAGATCATTGTTGCAAAAGCACGAGACCATATATGCAATAAAAGATAAGAATTTGATAGAAATGATATGGATGCAGTCGAGGGGGTAATAAAACTAAACCTTAAACTCAATATTATATTCAATTCTCACGCTAGCAATCTCCACTAGCTCTAGCATATAGGAATAACCTATCTATCTTCCCTACTAAGGGTACCCATCTTCTCAAAACTTTATATCCAGCATGTCTTCTTTCACCTTGACAATGATCTGCTTCTGAAGAAAATACCGCGCACGAACGTCCATCTCTCTGAAATAGGGAGAGATGATAAACAATAATAAGGATGTCGAGAGAAGGAACGAGTACAATTATGAAGTCCAAGGACAATAATCAAATGCTAAGGAATTGTCAAATCAGTTGTGAACTGAGATACTAATACTGTTAATCCTGATTACAGGCTCGCTCGGTACCGGAAAGTAACCGAAATAATTTAATCAGGACCTGCATGGGCCACCACAAAAATATGTCACGTCCTAGTCCCAAAATACGTAGGACTAGGAATAAGTAACATGCCAGCTACGCATTCGACCATACTCTGGTCCGACTCGAATACGTATAAGCTGTATTATAATGGTCACTATCTAAATAATCAGGTAAATATAAATATCTATGCCTTAATCCACAATGAACAGAATACACAAGAATGAGCTACATGTGCTAAAGTTCGTCGCCCAGTAATACACAAACTCGAATAGACTCGAGAAAGAAATATGAGTCTATAAAACTAGGCTACATCAGCAAATGAATAAATAATATGAATAAATAACCATAACTCCGGTAGAAATGATATAAGTACCCGGTACCGATGCCTGTAAGAAAAGTAACTCCATCAGCAACTCCAAAGGCTCCATAACCGTCTATGCTACAAAAACTGGCAGGGGACCAGGTCCTCAGAGGGACGTAACAAGGTACAAGAAACAGCATGCCAAAAGTAAAACAGTATAATACCACATACTCAAGGGTAAACTACTGTAACCATCTATGTGATATACACGTGAGAGCATCACTCGTACTCAGGATGAAACCACTACAGGCTCTATATCGGGAAGCCCATAGCAGCAAGTAGTATCAAGACTCAGTATAGGTGCCAAAGATCTGAGACATAGTCCAAGGCACCTCTACGGTATTGCGACTCTGACGTATGTGCCTCAGCACCTCCAGTAGTATAGTATATATATCAATAATCATCCTGTAGTATGGTGTGTCTCTTCCCACCCAATGTAACCTCATATCTCATGTCCATAACGTCTCATGTCCATAACACGCAAGATCATGACCTCTAGCTAGTGCAACGAGTCATAATAATATCCATATAATATGCAAGTCTCATGTCATAAATCCTGTAAGCCTATACAGAATTACCATGAATAACTCAAAAAAGATTATGTCACATGAAATAGTGTCAAGTGTCCTAGGGTATAGTGTACTTGGTAAAGCAAGCACATAAAAATAGGATCGTGGAATCAACTCTCTAAGTGACGTTACACGACTCCGCGTACGATGTTGACACCCGAATCTTGTTCGGATGCTAAGCAACGTCTCACGGTCCTAGGGTAAACACACACATCAACCATATAAAATAAATATAATAACTAAATAATATAATAAAGGTAAGGAACTGTAATACATCATGGCAAGGTACACTTGTCTGGGTTCTGAACTCCGTCAACAGCTCCTGGAAAAGTAAACTCTGTACGTACACCTCCGAATGCTAAAACAAACATCACTAATGTTCTTAAAATACTAGAAATAGATAGGATTGACTAACCAAAAGTCTAATTTGGACACAGGGGCAAAATTGATAATTTTGGGTCAAAGCGGGGTCCACATGTGGCCCACTTCGCACCGAAAAATATGTCGAAGATAAAGTTCTCTAAATTCGTCCACTCAGTGTCTACGAGTCCATAACGATGGCACAAACTCAACGGAATGTCTGAAATTGAATTCCGGTGAGCCGGTCACAAAATTACCCGTTATGTGGAACCGTGGGGCCTACAAAATAATATTTCGTCAACGTTCTCATAATCGAACCAAACTTGGGTCATAGGACCAGCGTAATGCTGCAAATCCGATGGCACAAGTTTTATTGCAAAATGACAAGCACACACGAAGTTACAGCGAGTGT
The DNA here is from genome assembly GCA_036927795.1 of Iris macrosiphon. NCBI lineage: Eukaryota > Viridiplantae > Streptophyta > Magnoliopsida > Asparagales > Iridaceae > Iris > Iris macrosiphon. The sequence continues at coordinate 194,407,966 of JAYESA010000004.1, read as the reverse complement.
CAGAAAAGGTCGATATAGTATTTTTCGGCGGATACACGTTGATTTCGGTGTGCACGCACATCCAAATCAAGTTTGGCGAAAGCCCACACATCCGCGTTTATGTTATGTACCTTTCAGTACAACTTGCACACGACAAAGTCACCTCGTTTGGTGGGTCGTACCCCGTATCGCGAGATATTGGATATTTTAAAAATAAGTTTTTTATCGTTTTGGAACACGAATATTTTACCATTAAAGCAAACTAATAAAAACTAGAAGAACAGTAAAAATCTTGGTTATATTGTGAAGAAGTTCTTTCAATTATATTTTGAATATAATTAACGAGTTGGTGAAAAATTGGACATGGACAGGGGTACTTGGACTAAAATTCTGAACTATTTTTGAACAGTTTTTCGGTCAACTTCCGGTCGATTTTTCGATCAAACCGGGATGCCTAAATTTGTTCCACTTGAAGAAAATCCTAGAGGGTTAGGTTGTGAACGTACTAGCGAAGAAGGGACGAGAATCGGATGAGCGAGGAGGACGGTGGCTGCGCACGAATGAGGGGTCACAGTTGTGCGCTGTGCGCGGGGGGGGGGGGAGGTGGTTCGCGACGCGCCGGGGTCTGGTGTGGGTGATGGTGGAGGTGGGATTAGAGTTAGGGTTAGGGTTTTTTGTATATGTATATAAATATGCATATATATAGGAGAGACGAAGAGGGGGGATGTTCTCTTGTGCGTGGAAAGAAGTGGGGGGGGGGGGGTTAAGTTGAATTGGGTTTGGGTTATTGGGTTTGGGTAGGGTTTAATGGGTTTGGGTAGGGTTTAGGTTTTAGGGTTTTATTTTCTTTTATTTAATCTCTCTCTCTCTCTCTCTATATATATATGTATATGGATATTTAAAAATAGTTTTGGACCTCAATAAATTCCAAAAAAATTATACAATACACTATTAATAGTTGTACACCCAAAAATATTTTTTTTACATAATATTAATAATAAAATAAATATACATAATTATAAATTCAATTATATTATATATTATAACTAGCTAAAAATAAATAATTTTTTTCCTAAATCACAATAATTTTAGAATATCAATATTAATAAATTTAAAATTTTAATTCTAAAAAATCAGGGTGGTTACAAGTTCCATGCGTCCGGCTTCATGGGCCCCTTCCAGCATGACGTCTATCATGTTAGGCGCATGACTGTCTCTGCATATGCGTTCCTAAGTTGAATGCATAGAACACTGAACGCATGAGATTTTCTAAAGAGCAAGTGTGTAATCGGCCAGTTTATCATTTGACTTAGAAGCGATTTATGTGTCTTTTCCTTGCACATCTTTTCGTGCACACCTTTTTATGCTTTTGTCTTTTTTCTAACACATATTTATGGCATATCACATCAATCACCTTTAGTCAATTCTCTCTGACACGCATGTAATGACCCATCACTCAGCACTTGGGACCATGCGGCCAGTGAGTCCATGCGGCCTAGAATTCTTGTATGCATTTTGTGTTCCTTTCAATTATGTCCATTTAATAACTCCTTTTAGTGATTATTGTTGTGTGCTTTCTTATGACGATACAAGTTTATATTACTAGATAAGTTTTGTATATAGTTCACGAGATAAGTTTATGTACGAGTTCACAATCCTCATGACACCGTAGAAATGTCTGTGTATAAAAATCTATTGCATTTGGCATTGGGCAATCGAGTGTGAGTATTGCCCAATGTATCGTGTGTCACAAATATGATAACTCGTGAAAAGCTCGTACTCGTGACTCGTCATTCTAGGGAGTTCTCAAGTGTCCACGACTCGAGAACTTGAAATAATTTAGTAATAATTAAACAAGATAAAATTTGCCTAGATCATTGGGATGAAAGAATATTGGGATACCGGCTACCATAATCTCTAAGGGTCCCATACAGCATGGACCAACCATGTTAGGGAAGGGTCCCATGACTGACCAAGTTTACGCGTGCTGCGGCACTTACGAGACAAGTTTATATACAAGTTTATATTACAAGACAAGTTTATGTTTATAAGGTAAGTTTATGATCACAAGTTTAAGTTTATACTTACAAGTTTAAATTTCTTTTATGACAAGTAACTAGTTATATTGTAGTGATGTTGAATGTGCATTTAAGTTACCCGACAAGCATACCCTTGGCCATCCTGATTGACTGCAGTGCAGGTGGTAGCAATATTTTTAAAACATGCATTTAGTAATTAAGGCATGTGACAATCCTAGCTAGTTAATCGCAGCAAGCCATAGAGTTGTTTGGCCGTACAATAAATGATGTTACTTTCATTATAGCTCGCTCTTATAATTTTATTTCTCTCAACGCGTGGTTAGAGTACAAAGTTCTGCTCGGGTAAAGGACTACAACTCCGGTCCTTGTTTGGTTTAAGGGTTGAGGTCCCGATCTAGAGTAGTTCCTATGCCCTCTTGCCTTTCGTCGTCTTACTTTCTTTATAAAACTTGTTATCCGCTATTCCAGTATATTCTTGAGGCAAGTACATTGGTACCGTACAAGTCTCGACCTTCATTTATTCTTATATGTCTATTTCCTGCTAATGTTGTGTTATGTTTTGTCTATCACCTTGAGCTCCTTTGTGGTACTTGTTCCTTGGGGTCCTTACCCCACTGGTTTTATATGGCCAGATTACCTCGAGAAGAACCATGATCCACCGTACTTCCAGCAAGATGGCTCGCACTCGTAGGACTGCTGTCGAAGCTCACGAGTGGATTTTCTTCTTCCACCCCTCGTAGTATTATTTTATTTTGTGGTATTTTAGCAAGAGGCTGTGTTAGCCCCTTATTTTGAGATCACTTCTCTGACTTAGGTCAACATGATGTATATATTAGACCATGGCTGATATATTTGATCATGTATAATTATACTCTATTAGTTTAGTATTTTGTATTCACTAGCTCCATGATCATATGTGACATATAATTTGTGATGCCTCTTTACTTTTATGTATGATATACTCTTAAAATTGTTGTTGATGGATTAAGATACTAGAATTTGTCAGCCTTATGATTGACGTCATAGCATGCTAGAGTCCACTCATTTGTCTTCTTGACAACCTTAGCACATTGCTACTTACTTCGGTATTCTGTAATGTGTGGTTGGCCATGTCAGTCCTCGTATTTATCCAATATTCTCGGAGTGGGGTATGACAGTAGGTGGTTTTGTCCGCCTTCGCTCTCCAGTATTCTAGTTCTGGGGCGTGACATTTAGCCACCGAGCACGTGTTTAGCTCGTGTCTTGGAACTTGATATCTTGCATGCGAGCCTACATGTAAAGCATATTCTAGACTATAGCTAGAGCTGATCATGTAATATTGCACACTTGATAGTTCTTCCTTTTTGTAACTAGCTTCATGATCATCTGTGTATGTATAGTTTGTGATGTATTGTCACCCTTACTTTTCTAGCTAGGGGTAGTTTGGTAATTCGGCATGGGTATTAAATTCTAGAAATATAATATTTATATTAATGTGATGGTTGTAGTAATTATTTATTTATGTTGAACTTTAATTATTTGTGGCTAGTATTATTTATTTAGTTAGAGAGACTAGACAAAATTAGACTTGTCACATATGGGCCTATTTAGATTTATCATGACAAAATAAGTGAGCCCAACTTAGACCCAAGCCCAATTAATCATTCCACTAATTAAATTAGGAGGGGTTAGTGTAATTACAATTAGTTAGAGACTGCCATATCCATCTTTAATTATTCCTCATAATACAACATGTGGGGGCAACTTGGACTTTTGACATTAATTGAGGAAGGGGGAAGGGACCGGCCATAGTAGGGGGGTTCTCCTTTCTCTCTCTTCATTTGCATTTCAAATTACTTCCAAATTCTAGATCCCCAATTTTCTAAATTTTCTCCATTGAATTTCCACACAATTCACCATCAATTTCTTCTCAATTCATCACTATTGGAGTCTTGAAGCTTGAAAAAGCAAGGAGCACAAGAAGGAGAAGCTTTGGAGCTAGAGATCGTGTCCGGATCGTGTCCAATTATAACTTTATTAGACATTTATCTCCTAATTGGTAATTCCTGAATTTTTCTCTCATTGTAGCTTCTTAATCATATATTTAACTATTATGAATAACCACATGGCATAGGACTACATATAGGAATAAGTTCTAGGCTATTTGGCTTTGTATTGTAAGATCTATGAGGTAATTTATGTATAGGTTAGGGGAATTGAATTTGATACCTCAATTGTGTGTCATGAGACTAATTAGATATAATTAGACTTAGATCAGGGTTATGAAACTAGGTACGTATCCACAAATGGATACTTGTAGGTCGTATCACGGTATCTTTCGATACGGTGTGATATGGAGTCGATTTTGGATGAATTGCATGAAATCTCTTCATGATGTGTTGCAATGACTTCTAGTAGTTGTAATTATATATATATATATATATATATATATATATATATATATATATATATATATATATATATATATATATATGACTTGTAGGAATGATTAATTATGGATTATGGGAAGTTTGGCACCTCATTGGATTGAGTATCATAGGTATCATAGTTGGTGCACTATAGGTATTTGTTTAAATGCCTCTATATATGTATATATGTGTATGTATAGATATATCAATCTATATATGTATATATGTGTATGTATAGATATATCTATATATGTATGTGTATGTGTATTAGTGTCAGTGTGCATTGGAGTAGGGGGATCGGGTTCTGCACAATACAACAATGCATCAACAATAATAGCTAGCAGTGCTAGCAGCATCAAGCATAGCAACTGCAGCTAGTGCAGTGAAGCAACTGCATCAACAGCATGCTGCAGCAGCAGTACAACAATAGCTGCAGAAGCATGCAGCAACAGCTAGTAGTGCAGCTAGCAAGCTATGCACACAGCAAGAGTAGAGCTAGGAGCAGTAGCAAATGCACATAGTATCAATAATTGCTGCTGTAGAAGCATGAAAAATACGCTGGGAAGAGCTACGCAGCCTCTTAATACAGAGCAGCGTAAGCAGAGGCCTTCAGAGCCATCAGGCGTACAACAGAGTTTTCTCCGCTAAAATACAGCGTGAAGAATAAAGCTCAAAGGACCATCCGCATAAGTGCAGTACGTCCAGGCCGCTCCAGCGTGAACAGAGTTCTTCATCGCCTCCATGGCGTAAAACTCATCCGCTCTCAAAGCAGCGTTATAGCGTACGAGGAACGCTTCATCATGAACCTGTCAAGTCACGCAGTGAATCTGACCTCTGACTCCTGACAAAAAGTGCTGCACGACCACCCAAACGACGGCTGGAAACGATGGCAGGCCCCTCGGGACACGCACCACAGAATGATGGCGGATCTCTGCATTTAATGCAGAGGATCTAGTTAAAAGATCACCGAACCGTCGCTTACTGGAGTCCCCTCCGCATAAACCGCTCTTCTGCGTACAAGGGAATACGCTGCCCTGTTTTACACAGGCAAACATGAGCGGTTTTACGATCCGCAGCGGACAAACCGCCTGCCATGTCAAAAGCCGCACTTCGTACGAGATTCGAGGCACGTCTCCACGTCTAATTGCACAGAGCGGTGACAGTTTCTCTCAAGGCACGTCTCTGCGACAGGTGCACAGAAGGGGTGCAGACCTTCAAAAATACGCCTCCGCATTTAATACATAAGATGATGGCAAATCTCTGCAAGAGATTTGATTATATCTTCAAAAGCCGTAATTCCGGCTAAAGGCGTCCACATCAGCACGGTACGCAGCGGCTTCTACGCCCATTCAGGATCTGTGCCCATCCGGCTTCAACGCCCTCTCGGCCTCTAGGACCACTCGGTTTCTACGCCCATCCGGCTTCAACGCCCTCTCGGCCTCTAGGACCACTCGGCTTCTACGCCCATCCGGCTTCAACGCCCTCTCGGCCTCTAGGACCACTCGGCTTCTACGCCCATCCGGCTTCAATGCCCTCTCGGCCTCTATGACCGCTCGGTTTCTACGCCCATCCGGCCTCTAGGACCACTCGGCTTCTACGCCCATCCGGCTTCAACGCCCTCTCGGCCTCTAGGTCCACTCGGCTTCAACGCCCTCTCAGTCTCTACGACTACCCGGCTTCCATGCCAACTCGGCTTCTATGCCTGTTCGGCTTCTATGCCTGCTCGGCTTCTATGCCATGGTGATGGACATTTGGCTTCTACGCCAACCCCTTTTACACAATGGATACCTACCTACGTGGCTTTTACGCCGTGATCTTAGTAGCAATTGTACGCGTTGTGTCCCCTTAGTTGGACCCGCGTCACCCGCTCATTCAAAAGATCATCTATACGTAGGCATTGGTTACTTTAACCGTTGTGTAATAGGGTGCTGTACTTTCCACTCCTCGGTTGCTACACCAACGGAGTGGTCACTGTCACCAAAGACTCTATAAATAGAGGCCCCTATCAATGGGGAACAAGGGGAAGATCGAACAGGGAGGAGTAGGGAGAGAGAGAGAGAGAGAGAGAGAGAGAGCCCGGAGCTCAGGCAAAGAGCGGGGATCGACGACTTCGGCATCGTGCATCCACCCTCTCCTTCGCAGCCTTCGGAGCCGCTACCCGTCTTCCACGGCACTTCTTCAACATCGTGTAGTCCAAGGGCTACAGTGATCGACCGCAGATCAGACACCTATAGCAATTTATACCCAGATTAAATAAATTGTACTCCCACATCCTCGTATAGGATTATATTGTACAAGTTTGTTTGTAAACCAAAGGGCGCGGGTTTCGCACAAACCCCGTCATTGAAATACACTTTCATTCTTTCGTTTAATACCACAAACAAGATGGCGACTCTGCTGGGGACGTCTTTCTCTTCTGACGAGGAAGCAATTGCTCAACGCGATACGGTATCTATAGGAACAGTGAAGAAGATACTGGTCGTTCAGTTCGATCAGTCCGCCTACGAAGACATGCTTCGAACCGGGGGTAGCTCTCACTCTCTCTCCGTCCAAGACAACAGGATGCTGCGCAAAGTGTGGGTGCCCAAGACATCCTCTACCATTCCTGTGGACTCTCCGATCTCTCCGATCTCTCCGACCAATGAGGTGGTAGCATCGCTCCCTCCGTGCCCCGCACGTAAAAATCAGTCTTCCGCTACGCGCGGTACAGACAAAACTTCGGGCAAAGCCTCAGCGCTGACCCAGAAGTATCCACTGCGCTTTACGCGTAGGAATCAGTCTTCCGCTATGCGTGGTACAGACAAAACTTCTGGCAAAGCCTCAGCGCTAACCCAGAAGTATCCACTGCGCTCTACACGTAGGAATCAGTCTCCCGCTACGCGCGGTACAGACAAAACTTCTGGCAAAGCCTCAGTGCTAACCCAGAAGTATCCACTGCGCTCTACGCGCAGAAACCAGTCTCCCGCTACGCGCGGTACAGACCAAACTTCTGATGATGCCTCAGCGCCAAATCGGAAGTACAAATCATGCTCCATGCGCAAGACAACATCTGACCTCTACGGAGAACCAGATGAACGCTGTGATCTCCGCAAGTGCAACGACAAGTCTGGGGGTAGTCTCCCTCGACAAAGTCGAGCAACATCCAAAACTGGGGGTAGAATTCTCTCAGAATCTGAAGATGATGCAACGATGACGATCTTCCCAGAAGACCATGGAACTCAAGCATCAGGAGCCCGAAGGCCAAAAGGGACTTTCTCCTTCAATGAAGATGACATCAGTGAAATCTTTAATACGTTGATGAAGGAAAACAAACTTCAGCTTCCCAATATCAGATACCCTGAGAGGGCTGGCAAAATTGATAACCCAGATTATTGTCTCTTTCATCGGTACATTCATCATCCTACAAAGACGTGCTATGTACTAAAAAAGAGAATCCAGGAGTTGATCGAGGCCAAGGTCATCACTCTGCATCTATAAACGAAGGTCCGACCATCGATTATTATGTTCATATTACCTCTGATATCGATTGTCATCTCAACTTAGCACCAGTACTTAACTCTAAGTACGCCAGTGGTGTTGAGTCCACAAAAACTGCTACGTCCATATTACCTCTAGCAGGGCTTGTCTCAAACCTATTGCTTGCACTTAGGTGCGCAAAAAGTGATGGGTCCACAAAATCAGCCATGTTCATATTATCTCTGAGCTGTAATCCCCAGCTGAGTTTGTTATGTTCATATTACCTCTGAACAAACCATTCTGGTCCGACCATCGATTATCATGTTCATATTACCTCTGATATCGATTGTCATCTCAACTTAACACCCGTACTTAACTCTAAGTACGCCAGTGGTGTTGAGTCCACAAAAACTGCTACGTCCATATTACCTCTAGCAGGGCTTGTCTCAAACCTATTGCTTGCACTTAGGTGCACAAAAAGTGATGGGTCCACAAAATCAGCCATGTTCATATTACCTCTGAGCTGTAATCCCCAGCTGAGTTTGTTATGTTCATATTACCTCTGAACAAACCATCCTGGTCCGACCATCGATTATCATGTTCATATTACCTCTGATATCGATTGTCATCTCAACTTAGCACCCGTACTTAACTCTAAGTACGCCAGTGGTGTTGAGTCCCAAAAACTGCTACGTCCATATTACCTCTAGCAGGGCTTGTCCCAAACCTATTGCTTGCACTTAGGTGCGCAAGAAGTGATGGGTCCACAAAATCAGCCATGTTCATATTACCTCTGAGCTGTAATCCCCAGCTGGGTTTGTTATGTTCATATTACCTCTGAACAAACCATCCTGGTCCGACCATCGATTATCATGTTCATATTACCTCTGATATCGATTGTCATCTCAACTTAGCACCCGTACTTAACTCTAAGTACGCCAGTGGTGTTGAGTCCACAAAAACTGCTACGTCCATATTACCTCTAGCAGGGCTTGTCTCAAACCTATTGCTTGCACTTAGGTGCACAAAAAGTGATGGGTCCACAAAATCAGCCATGTTCATATTACCTCTAAGCTGTAATCCCCAGCTGAGTTTGTTATGTTCATATTATCTCTGAACAAACCATCCTGGTCCGACCATCGATTATCATGTTCATATTACCTCTGATATCGATTATCATCTCAACTTAGCACCCGTACTTAACTCTAAGTACGCCAGTGGTGTTGAGTCCACAAAAACTGCTACGTCCATATTACCTCTAGCAGGGCTTGTCTCAAACCTATTGCTTGCACTTAGGTGCACAAAAAGTGATGGGTCCACAAAATCAGCCATGTTCATATTACCTCTGAGCTGTAATCCCCAGCTGAGTTTGTTATGTTCATATTACCTCTGAATAAACCATCCTGGTCCGACCATCGATTATCATGTTCATATTACCTCTGATATCGATTGTCATCTCAACTTAGCACCCGTACTTAACTCTAAGTACGCCAGTGGTGTTGAGTCCACAAAAACTGCTACGTCCATATTACCTCTAGCAAGGTTTGTCCCAAACCTATTGCTTGCACTTATGTGCGCAAGAAGTGATGGGTCCACAAAATCAGCCATGTTCATATTACCTCTGAGCTGTAATCCCCAGCTGGGTTTGTTATGTTCATATTACCTCTGAACAAACCATCCTGGTCCGACCATCGATTATCATGTTCATATTACCTCTGATATCGATTGTCATCTCAAACTTAACACCCGTACTTAACTCTAAGTACGCCAGTGGTGTTGAGTCCACAAAAACTGCTACGTCCATATTACCTCTAGCAGGGCTTGTCTCAAACCTATTGCTTGCACTTAGGTGCACAAAAAGTGATGGGCCCACAAAATCAGCCATGTTTATATTACCTCTGAGCTGTAATCCCCAGCTGAATTTGTTATGTTCATATTTCCTCTGAACAAACCATCCTGGTCCGACCATCGATTATCATGTTCATATTACCTCTGATATCGATTGTCATCTCAACTTAGCACCCGTACTTAACTCTAAGTACGCCAGTAGTGTTGAGTCCACAAAAACTGCTACGTCCATATTACCTCTAGCAGGGCTTGTCTCAAACCTATTGCTTACACTTAGGTGCACAAAAAGTGATGGGTCCACAAAATCAGCCATGTTCATATTACCTCTGAGCTGTAATCCCCAGCTGAGTTTGTTATGTTCATATTACCTCTGAATAAACCATCCTGGTCCGACCATCGATTATCATGTTCATATTACCTCTGATATCGATTGTCATCTCAACTTAGCACCCGTACTTAACTCTAAGTATGCCAGTGGTGTTGAGTCCACAAAAACTGCTACGTCCATATTACCTCTAGCAGGGCTTGTCCCAAACCTATTGCTTGTACTTAGGTGCGCAAGAAGTGATGGGTCCACAAAATCAGCCATGTTCATATTACCTCTGAGCTGTAATCCCCAGCTGGGTTTGTTATGTTCATATTACCTCTGAACAAACCATCCTGGTCCGACCATCGATTATCATGTTCATATTACCTCTGATATCGATTGTCATCTCAAACTTAACACCCGTACTTAACTCTAAGTATGCCAGTAGTGTTGAGTCCACAAAAACTGCTACGTCCATATTACCTCTAGCAGGGCTTGTCTCAAACCTATTGCTTGCACTTAGGTGCACAAAAAGTGATGGGCCCACAAAATCAGCCATGTTCATATTACCTCTGAGCTGTAATCCCCAGCTGAGTTTGTTATGTTCATATTACCTCTGAACAAACCATCCTAGTCCGACCATCAATTATCATGTTCATATTACCTCTGATATCGATTGTCATCTCAACTTAGCACCCATACTTAACTCTAAGTACGCCAGTGGTGTTGAGTCCACAAAAACTGCTACGTCCATATTACCTCTAGCAGGGCTTGTCTCAAACCTATTGCTTGCACTTAGGTGCACAAAAAGTGATGGGTCCACAAAATCAGCCATGTTCATATTACCTCTGAGCTGTAATCCCCAGCTGAGTTTGTTATGTTCATATTACCTCTGAACAAACCATCCTGGTCCGACCATCGATTATCATGTTCATATTACCTCTGATATCGATTATCATCTCAACTTAGCACCCGTACTTAACTCTAAGTACGCCAGTGGTGTTAAGTCCACAATACCTATCACGTCCATACTACCTCTGATAGGATTTATTTCGAAACTTATTATTTGCACTTAATATGCGCAACAAATGATAGGTCCATTAAAAATCCCCCAGTGGGATATCCTCAACAAATACGGTATCGTACTACGTCAGCCTATCATTCAGAGAAGGCGGACAATCAGCGAATTCGAAAAGTTTTTCGCGCGAAGAAGTCAGCGGTTCCTATGATAAGGAGCTTTCTACGCTCGACAGCAACAGATCTACGGTTTTACGCTCGCAAGCTATAAGTCTATGGTTTTACGCCTGGATGCCTTTGCGCTCGGTAGCTTTTATGCTCGAGAGGCTACAAACCTACGACTTTACGCTCAGCAGATACCAAATCGATGATCTCACGCTCGGTGGTGCTTAGTTCACGCTCAGAAGCAACAGACCCGCAACTTCACGCTCGGAGAAATTTTCTTTTCAGAAGCTACGAATCTACGGCTTTACGTTCGATAGCTATCAGTCTATGGTTTTATGCCCGGATGCCTTTGTGCTCAGTAGCTTTTACGCTCGAGAGGCTACAAACCTATGACTTCACGCTCAGGAACTACAAGTCTATGATTTCACGCTCGATGGTATTTAGTTTATGCTCAGAAGCTGCAGACTAATGATTTCACGCTCCACGACTTCCCGCATATCTAAAGGATACGTCGGCCAGATCACACGTACATCTGAACGGTCCTCAAAAGTGGTTCATGCTTCATTCAAAGTGTTTCAAATTCCGAGGAATTTAAAAGCTTTGAAGGGGGTCTTGTAGAAGCATGAAAAATACGCTGGGAAGAGCTACGCAGCCTCTTGATACAGAGCAGCGTAAGCAGAGGCCTTCAGAGCCATCAGGCGTACAACAGAGTTTTCTCCGCTAAAATACAGCGTGAAGAATAAAGCTCAAAGGACCATCCGCATAAGTGCAGTACGTCCAGGCCGCTCCAGCGTGAACAGAGTTCTTCATCGCCTCCATGGCGTAAAACTCATCCGCTCTCAAAGCAGCGTTATAGCGTACGAGGAACGCTTCATCATGAACCTGTCAAGTCACGCAGTGAATCTGACCTCTGACTCCTGACAAAAAGTGCTGCACGACCACCCAGACGACGGCTGGAAACGATGGCAGGCCCCTCGGGACGCGCACCACAGAATGATGGCGGATCTCTGCATTTAATGCAGAGGATCTAGTTAAAAGATCACCGAACCGTCGCTTACTGGAGTCCCCTCCGCATAAACCGCTCTTCTGCGTATAAGGGAATACGCTGCCCTGTTTTACACAGGCAAACATGAGCGGTTTTACGATCCGCAGTGGACAAACCGCCTGCCATGTCAAAAGCCGCACTTCGTACGAGATTCGAGGCACGTCTCCATGTCTAATTGCACAGAGCGGTGACAGTTTCTCTCAAGGCACGTCTCTGCGACAGGTGCACAGAAGGGGTGCAGACCTTCAAAAACACGCCTCCGTATTTAATACATAAGATGATGGCAAATCTCTGCAAGAGATTTGATTATATCTTCAAAAGCCGTAATTCCGGCTAAAGGCGTCCACATCAGCACGGTACGCAGCGGCTTCTACGCCCATTCAGGATCTGTGCCCATCCGGCTTCAACGCCCTCTCGGCCTCTAGGACCACTCGGCTTCTACGCCCATCCGGCTTCAACGCCCTCTCGGCCTCTATGACCGCTCGATTTCTACGCCCATCCGGCCTCTAGGACCACTCGGCTTCTACGCCCATCCGGCTTCAACGCCCTCTCGGCCTCTAGGTCCACTCGGCTTCAACGCCCATCCGGCTTCAACGCCCTCTCAGTCTCTACGACTACCCGGCTTCCATGCCAACTCGGCTTCTATGCCTGTTCGGCTTCTATGCCTGCTCGGCTTCTATGCCATGGTGACGGACATTTGGCTTCTACGCCAACCCCTTTTACACAATGGATACCTACCTACGTGGCTTTTACGCCGTGATCTTAGTAGCAATTGTACGCGTTGTGTCCCCTTAGTTGGACCCGCGTCACCCGCTCATTCAAAAGATCATCTATACGTAGGCATTGGTTACTTTAACCGTTGTGTAATAGGGTGCTGTACTTTTCACTCCTCGGTTGCTACACCAACGGAGTGGTCACTGTCACCAAAGACTCTATAAATAGAGGCCCATATCAATGGGGAACAAGGGGAAGATCGAACAGGGAGGAGTAGGGAGAGAGAGAGAGAGAGAGAGAGAGAGAGAGCCCGGAGCTCAGGCAAAGAGCGGGGATCGACGACTTCGGCATCGTGCATCCACCCTCTCCTTCGCAGCCTTCGGAGCCGCTACCCGTCTTCCACGGCACTTCTTCAACATCGTGTAGTCCAAGGGCTACAGTGATCGACCGCAGATCAGACACCTATAGCAATTTATACCCAGATTAAATAAATTGTACTCCCACATCCTCGTATAGGATTACATTGTACAAGTTTGTTTGTAAACCAAAGGGCGCGGGTTTCGCACAAACCCCGTCATTGAAATACACTTTTATTCTTTCGTTTAATACCACAAACAGCTGCAGCAGCAAACATCAAGGCATCAGCACTGCAGCAGTAAGAGCAGCATGCTCGAGCACAGCAACTGCAACAACAGTATCAGTAGCACATAGCAGCAACAATATCAGCAATTGTAGCAATGGCAGCAAGGTGTATCAGGTGAGGAATGTATGAGAGTTAGAAGTGTGTGTGAGGTTGAGTGTCTATGTGAGTATGTGTTCTCAGTTAGTACTTTATGCATTGGTTAATTAGTTAGATGTTAGTACCTATCAGTCATTGTTAGTAGGTTGGTTATGTTAATATTAGTTAGTTAGCTAGAGTATTTATAGTAATTGTGTTAGTTAGTCTCAGATATATGGAGATCTCTGGGGTGTATCAGATTAGACTAGGATACTAAGCTAGGTTCCAGGCAGTTGTGTACTACTACCAAAGGACGGATTGGCTCGGGTATAGCAATTGCAGTTGGGGGTTCAGTCATTAGAAGAGAGGGGGAAGTAACTGATATACGTATCAATCAAGTGAATCAGTAAGTGCTATTATATTAGTAGTGTATAGATTATATATATTAGTGAGTAGCTAGTAGATAATATTAACTAAGTATTAGATATTATAGGTAACACTATCCAGTATAGTCTAGTATTAACTAGTGTTAACTTGGAACCTAGGTAATAACCTAGTATAGCTAAGTTTAGCTAATTAGTGACCAATATGAGACTAACCTTAGTGTGGACCTAGTGAGACTTAGAAATGGACTTAGATGCATGCATTAGTGTATTTTATCCATTCCTCTTTTATTACACCATTTAACTTGATAATTCCTAAAATAGGTTTGTGTGACACCAGCTTGAGCATCGAGAGACACACCTTGCTCAGGACCTCAGGCAAGTACATCTCTCTGTTAGTTTCTATTTCATGATAGTGTATATATCATTTGTTCTAGAACTGTGTACTTGATAGTGACACTTGGTTACACGGACTGGTACTATATGGATTCCGTCAAGAGATGTTATCCCCTACCGTGTTCAGCGGGTACCCATCCACATGTATTTTATCATGTGCATCGGATATTAATTTTTATGTGCTTCATATGCATCCACTTTTTCGTGTGCTAATGTGACTATATCATATTCATGTACGTAACGTGTCATGATTAGATCCATGAGTATCGGTTGGAGAGGGGGAGTAGAAGTTGGTTATGTGATCAAAGCCCTATTTACCTCATGTGTATGTCGATTATACACCTCATGTATAATCGAGCTACCTTTATACCTCATGTGCAACCTAAGCCGATCACATAACGAACTTGCGCTCTAAATCACATAGCTAGTATTCGTGTTTTTCTACTTGCAGTTTATTTCCAGTATTTACTTTCCGGTTCTTTATTGTGATTATTGCCTGTTCTCGCCTATATTATATATTCTTAATACTTGTGCATCTTGTATCATTTTCTATTACTCATTATATATGCTCGATTATGTATATAAAACTGCTTTCAGAGGTATGTACTTCGCTCCAATCCTGACTGGATATATTTTTCATATGATTGGCTAAAGTAGTTGTGTCCCACATATTACAACCCACAGGATGGTGAGACACTAGAGGATACTCCCCTAGAGCAGGAGGACGTAGTACCAGCGACCGAGGAGGCCTAGTTTTATAGATTTGGACTTGTATTAGACTCTTATTGAGTTTTGGCATTATATATTATTTCAGTCTTGTGGTTGTATTGTGACTCTTTCTTTCGTTATTCCATTTGTGCTCTATCTTCCTTAGATTGCATTGTGATTGAGTATATCTATATTTATCAGATTTCATATTGTTCCTCCGTTTGTAGTTTAGGTGATTGACATGTACCATATATATATTGTTAGAGATGTTTAGATAGTAGAGGTGATCCAAACAGCGTTCTACTGTCGATGCTGCGGCGTAGGCTGGACGTACCCATGTACTCGTGCCCAAATATTTGGGTGCGGATCGTGACACGCATTACTATTATATGTTTTGTGATCATACATCTTATAACTTATTACTTGCTTAAAATTGAGACATCTAGGACCCTTGATCCAGGAATGACTGTTGGATTATAGAGTAAACCCTCACATGTCTAGATAGCTGTGACTGTATCTCGTAGTATTGAGTACTCTGGTGTATGCAGCTGGCTTTGTCCACCTCCACTCTCCAGTATTTTGGTTCTGGGACGTGACAGTTTGCTATCCATATTGCTACAAAACCCATATTCCATGAAATGACGAAGCACATTGAGATTGACATCCACTTCGTCCGTGATGAATATAAAAAGGGGGTGATAAAGTTTCACCATGTGAGGACCGACGATCAGATAGCTGATATCTTTACGAAATCTCTTTTAGGTCCTCGGGTTCAATTTTTTTTTTGTAACAAGTCGGACATGATTGGCATATATGCTCCAGCTTGTGGGAGGATGTTAAGTATTACAAGCATTAGTGTATTAGTCTATTGGACTTTAGTCCCATATCGAATAGAATAATAGAGAGAGGTTGTCTCATCTCCTATATATATGTAATCTTTCTTTATCTCCACATAGTTTGTTCTGTTCCTGCTAAGAACCGAATGAATCATCCAATTATTTCTTTCTATAACAGTTGGGTGTTTTGTTTTGTTTGGTTGGCCAATGGGCATGAGGGGGATTTGTTTGGCTTAGTTGGGCAGCAAATTTTTCTTCCAACAATTAATTTTTGTAATAAATTTTATTTTGTTGTATTTATAAAAAGTTTTTTTTTTCGTACAAACACTTTTTTTTTTTTGTATGTGAGAATATATATATAGTGCTAATTTTTTTTTTTTTTTCAAATTATGTGAGAATATAGGGACCGCTTAGACGACTAATTTGGACCGGTTTTAAGCTATAAAGATAGAAATAAAAAAAAATGTGTTTACATTGTTCTATCAGACTCTCTCTCTCTCTTCCGTCACTGACCCTAAAGATCCATCCAAAGATTAGAATCTAAATCAAAATTAACCATGGATAGACTAATTATAGACTTAATCAACTCTGTGCTGATCCACATTCATAATACGACATTCCTACTGTCCACATCACATGGACCAACAGTCTCATTAACTCTATCTTTGCTTGTTCCATCCACATCCCCATCCACATCCCCACTCTCTCATTCTCTCTCCTCCAATGGCTACAAATACTACTCAACATCACCACCATGAAGAAGAACAGAAGAAGAAAAGAAGCAAAGAGAAGAAGAAAACTTATTATTTGCATTTTCCAAATAAGTATAAAATACATGTAAGACACATGTATATATTTATTATTTGCATTTTCCAAATAAGTATATACTACTAGTGCTACTTATAATAATAATAATAATAATAATAATAATATTATTAATTTCTACTATTATAATATAATTTTAAAATAGTTCAAAAATAAGTCGTTTTAGCGGTATGTATATCATCAATTAGTAATATAAAAAAAATTATCTACAGAGTGAGTTCTTGCGTAGTTGAAAAAAAAATCATCTAAACATATATCTATCATAAAATATATTCAAAAATTAATTTATATTTAAATTAATTATAAGATGTCTAATTAAACACATATTCAAAATTTTAAAAATATATATTTATATCCAATTATAATTCAAATATATTTAAATTATATTTAAAATATTTTAATATAATTTAAAATTTTATCTATTTCTCTAGTATATTATAAAAATATTTGATACGTGTAATGCAATTTTTTAAGTGCGCAAAGTCCACGTGAATGTACTAGTAATAAGAAGAAGAAGAAGAAGAATTATCACAACTATTTTAAATAAATGACACAATCTATTGATGACTCAATCCTTTAGGTCTCTTTCAAAGCCTCATTTATTTAGTGTTCAAGTGTTTTCTTAAACTGAGTTGTATTAAAGTCAGCTTGGTCCAGTTACTTAGAGCATTCACAATAGGAGAGATTTTAAGTACTATATTTTAATTTTAGTCAAATTTTTTTGTATACTTAAAAATTATTAAAAAATTACGAGACATTTCAGATTTGGAGCATCTACTAACTACTATATATTAATTATTTGACCCACCAAAAGTAACCAAACAGGAAAGAAAAATAAAAAAAAAAGAAAAAAGAGACCAAATTTTACCAAATAGAAAATAAAAAAAATAAAAAAGAGAGATTAATTTAAAGTGTTTATTTGGAGTGTACCATTGTGTGCCAATATCATGGAGACACTTCAAAGTAATAATTTATATACTTTTTAATAATTTGAAGTATATGTTTGGAGTACACCCACTGTGGATGCTATTACACTTGGAACATAAGTCAATTTGATATCGCAAATTCATTTTTTTTATCAAACTTTTACCAAAAAAAAAAAAAATGTTGTACCAATAATATATTTAAATATATTAAAATAAATAAAAAATATTTTCTAAAATTAGATGGAAAGAAATAGTTCGCCATCTCAGTTGACAAATTTTTGGAAAACCATAATTTCGCCAATTGAGTTGACAAAATTATGAAATTTGCAAATTTTTGCCAACCTTGTTGGCGAAAATGTTGTATGCTTTATGGTTTTTTTTATTTAGTTTTAATTTGGTTTGATATTTTAATTTGATTTCTTTTTAGTACGATTTAATCTATTAGTTAATTTGTTATTATTTATATTAATTTATCATAATCTATACTAATATGGATGATAAAAAAACTATTAGTTAATATTTATTACTAATATTATATTTTTTGTTAATAAGGTCTTTTCTATTTGTTATTTTTTAAAATTTTATACCATAACTATATTACGATATAAAATATTTTTTAATTACGATACAAAAAATAATTATAGTATACTTTTTTTTTAAAAATTAACCAATAGATATTTTAAAGATAATTTAAAATTAACTAAAATATTTTTTCAAATATTAGATACCACATCTATTATCATTCAAAATATAATTTTCGAAATAGAAATCGTTTGATTATTATCTATACTAATTTGTTATTATGTATACTAATATAATTTTCGAAATATAATTTTCAAAATATAATTATTACCCATACTAATTTTTGAAATAGTAACCGATTGTTTAAATCAAAATCTATTATTAGTTTTTTTTTATCTATACTAATTTATTATTATCTATACTAATATGAATGATAACCATTTGATTAAATCAAAATATAATTTTTTTTATCAATATATAATAATATGAATGATAACCGTTTGTTATTACCTATACAAATTTTTTATTATCTGTACTAATTTGTTATTATCTATACTAATTTTCGAAATAACAATCGTTTGATTAAATCAAAATCTATTATTAGTTATTTTTTTTATTTTCGGTAACCACATGAGCCACTAAATCTATTATTAGCTAATTTTTTACTATCTATACTAGTTTGATATTATCTATACTAATATGAATGAAAACAAAATCTATTGATTAATATTATTATCAATATTTTTTTTATATCACTAAAAGTTAATTTATTATTATTTGTACACAAAATTTATTTAAAATAATTAATTATATATATAACAAATAATTAGTTTGTTATCATCTAAATTATGATATCTATTTTAATTATGATTTCTCATAAATATATGTTTTAAATTTTAAATATGTGTTTAGTTAGATAATATCATGTAATTAGTTTAAATATAATTTAAATTTTGAATATGTGTTTAGTTAGAAATATATTATAGTTAGTTTAAATATAATTTAAATTTTGAATATATTATTATCCATAATAAATTTCAAATATGTCCTCAGAAAATTATAATTTAAATGATAATAGATGTGGTATCTAATATTTGAAAAAATATTAGTTAATTTTAAATTGTCTTTAGAAAATCTATTAGTTAATTTTTTGATAAAATTTTAGTTGCACCCCACTTTATTTACGATAATTCAATGTGCACCCTACTGCTTTACCATAATGTAAAATTCTTCTACTTTCGTTTACAACTAATAGTCAACCTCGTTGGCAGTTAATTTTTGACCTAAATAACTTTTCTCTCTCCCCAAGCTGAGGAACGGGACTGGTTTAAAAAAAATTATACCATAATTAAAAAATATTTCATGTCTTAATTGTGTGTTATAGTTATGGTCTCAATTTTTAAAAAAAATAACAAATAGATAATACCTTATTAACAAAAAAGACAATATTGATAATAAATATTAACTAATAAATTTTGTTATCATCCATATTAATATACATAATAACAAATTAATTTAGATAATAATAAATTAACTAGTAGATTAAATTATACTATAAAGAAACAAAACTAAATCAAATCAAATCAAACAAAACAAAACAAATCTCAAGGCATACATTTTCGTTAACAAGATTGTCAAAATTTTGCAAACTCTGTTGACAAAATTATAATTTTCTTGATTGGCGAACTTTTTTTTTCCACGTAATTTGACAAAATATTTTTTATTTTTTCTAATATATTTAAATATTTTATCTGTAGAACAAATTTTCTGAAAAAAAATAAAATATTAAGCTGATCCACGTTCATAATAAAACATTCCTAAATGTCCACATCCCATGGGGACCACCACACTCACTCCCTCAACCATCTATCTATACTCCATCTCCATCTCCACTTCTCACTCTCTCTCCTCCGATGGCTACTACTACTACTCAATATCACCACCATGAAGAAGAAGAAGAAGAAGAAAAGCAAAGAGAAGAAGAAGAAGAACCGCTTCTAGAAGACGACGACGACCAGCAGCAGCAGCACCACCCAGTCAACCTCCGGCGCTACGCTTCCAACAACACCTCCCAAGTCGCCATCGTCGGCTCCAACCTCTGCCCCATCGAGAGCCTCGACTACGAGTAAGAAATAAAGCTGCCTCCTTTACTGGCCACGACCAACAAAGCTGCCACATCTCTCTCTCTCTCTCTCTCTCTCTCTCTCTCTCTAAAAGAGTCTTTCCCGCGCTCTTGCAGGATGATCGAGAACGACTTCTTCAACCAGAACTGGCGCTCCCGCCCCCGCTCCCAGATCCTCCCCTACGTCCTCCTCAAGTGGTCCCTCTGCCTCCTCGTCGGGGTCCTCGCCGCCGCCGTCGGATTCTCCACCAACCTCGCCGTCGAGAACATCGCCGGGCTCAAGCTCGTCCGCGTCTCCAACCTCATGCTCGCCAACAAGTATACCTAAAGTCCCCACCTTTACTTTTAAATTTTCTTTTCTTGTTGAAAAGTTTGAAATTTAGGGTTTGTTTTAGGTATGGGTATGCTTTTGCTGAGATTTTGGGATGGAATCTGGCCCTCTTGATGGCGGCGGCGGTGGTCACGGTCTACGTCGCTCCGGCGGCGGCCGGATCGGGGATCCCGGAGGTGAAGGCCTACTTGAATGGAGTGGACGCCCCGGGGATCTTTTCCTTGAGGACTTTGGTGGTCAAGGTGAAATTTTGATGTTGTCCACATTTTTTTTTGGGGACTAATTAGTGTTTAGACTCTGGATTTTTTACAGTTTAAGTCAGTCCTGACATGTCCTTGATTTTTATTTTTTGTTTTATTTTTTTAATTACACCCTCCCTAGTCTATATATTATGAAGGTTTCAATGTCGCATGAGAGGGAGGATATAATGAAAAAAATGAAACAAATAATAAGAATTCAGGGTCTAAACTTTAAATTTTCTAATTGGACAAGTCAGAGTTTAAACTCTAAGCTTGTATAAAATCCAAGGTATAAACTCTAATTAGCCCTTTTTTTGGTATGTTGTGTTGACCAATGATCTAGGAAGTAGTGCCGCTATGAAAATAAGTGGTTTGTCCTCGTACACGTAAAGGATTCTATATAAATAATTTAAAATACACTAGGATACGCCAAAATCAATGTTGTCTCCATGTTTGAATTCATGGCCTTGCAATGTAGCCAGCTGATCATTGAATTTGGGGGTGTTGGTGGGGCTTGTATGATTAGATGGCACTGTAACGAGGATACTTTGTGGTGTTTAGAATGTCTAGTTTGTATTGTTTGTTTGTTGGTACATGGTTGTTAGGTGATAAATTGTTGGTGGAATTTTAAAGATCAATTTGTGTTCTGTTTTTAATTTGTCCCTGGCAGAAGTAGGAGTGCATTCAAAGCTGGATTATCAGTTTCGGATTTCTGGATCACACCTGGATAAGAATCTATTATTTTGAATTTGGTCATATCTGGATTTGGCTCCAGATCTAATTTTGTTTATGCATCCGGATACGGATTCGGGATACCGATTACACTCGAAGTAACAATATTTTTCTACCAACATAGGTACAGTAACCAGATGTTAATCGTCGATCACTCTTCGACCCAATATAGTCAGCATCAAAGTATGATTCGATCTTAAGATGTCCATGGCGTTGGTATAAAATGACTTTGGTTGCAGACCTCTTGACGTATCTCAGTATTCAAAGAGCTGCATCCCAATGACTCCTCAAGGGATTCTCCACGAACTGGTTGGCCAGACCAACAACAAAAGAAATGTCAAATCGAGTAATAGTCATGTAGATGAGCTTCCCAACAAATCTTATGTATTGCGACTTATTTGCATCCTCTTGATCATCATCATGCCATAGATTTGGGTTTTGTTCCATAGGAGTATCAACATGTTTAGAATCCGGTAACCAAGTTTCCTGCAATAAATCCATAGTATACTTCTTCTTTTTGGTAGAGAATTATGTAGTAAAGTGTATCCATCTCCTCAATCATAACCAATGTTATAAATTTCGCTAGGCGGGTTCGGTGCGCCAAAGGGGTGCCTAACGTCTAGGCGCCGCCTAGGCGGCCGAACAATTTTTTTTTTTTTTTTTTACATGTAGTAGAGATAAATACATTATGTACTTACAATAACACAAATGTTTGTGTGTCCTTGTGGCTAGCATGTGTGTTTTAGTGCTGTGGTGGTGGGGGTTCGAGCCTCACATTCGGGTTTTTTTTTTTACACTTAAAAGGGGGAGGGGAGGGGAGGGGAGGGGAGGGTTGGGGAGGGGAGGGAGGGTCCAGCCTCCTTCGCCTCCATCTCTCCTCTCCTCTCCTCTCCTCCCCTCCCCAATCTCCTCTCCGCCTATCCTCCCCTCTCTGGTGGCTGTTGCAAAGCAACAGCAGTAACAACAACAGTAGCACCAACGGCGGCGGCGGCAATGAGTCCGGTAAATTTTTTTGTTTTTTAAATTTCAATCGGCCGAATCGGCCGCCTAGACGCCACCTAGGGCCGAAACCTTCTTAGGACCGTTACCTAAGGGATTTTCGGTGCGGCCACCTAGCGCCTAGGTCGCAATTTAGAACTGATCATAACTTGCTTCTACGCAGGTATAACAAAAGCCTTCTGGGGAGGTAGGAATAGTAATGGAGGCAAGAGACAAAGCCATATGGTAATAAGAAGGCCCAAGGTAAGCATATAAGACTAGTCATCTATAGGGTAAGGGCAATGAGTATGCTTTCCTTTATGAAGAGCAATGGGGATATCCAAATTGGAGGTCATCAATGGAAAGTAGAATAGGAGTAATAGGTGGAGTGATAGTAACTGGAGCTTCGACAACGAGAATAAACCCTCAAGGACGTAGATGTAGTAGTGGATGGAGATGAAATAAAAGAAGGATCTGTCGAGGTAGTAGTTTGTAGTAGAGGAACGAGAAGGAACGGGGTAGGTAATGGAACCGCACAAGAGGAGGAGAAAGGCGATGACTAACGTATGTAGTATAATATGGCATATCCTCAAAGAATGTAACATCGACTGACACATAGTAACCAAGGTGTATAATATGGCATATCCTCAAAGAATGTAACATCGACTGACACATAGTAACCAAGGTTTGCGGTATCGGACCCTTCATAGAGTATCGGTATCGGACCCTTCATAGAGTATCGTTATCGGCAATATCGACAACATCAGTGGTTTCGGATAGTAGTATCGATTTTGGTATCAGAAAGCAAATAATTATTAATAAATTATTAAACTTTTAGAATTTTTTTAATACTTTAGGTATAGTTTTAGCAGCAATATCATTTATGAGTACGAGTATCCAAGAAAGACACTTGATAGATCGAGGAGAGAGCTCGTCACGACTAGGAGTCGAGTTATAAACAAATGCAACACAGCCGAAAACTCGAGAAGTTAAGAAAAATATAACCTATATCAGGAATAAGACAAGAAATGGAGTTTGTCTACCAAGAATAGAAGATGGCATACGGTTCACCAGATCTCATTTGGGCTGGGCTATATTCAACATCGATAATAAGAGGTATTTATACAAGACA
This sequence comes from Iris macrosiphon, assembly GCA_036927795.1. Lineage (NCBI taxonomy): Eukaryota > Viridiplantae > Streptophyta > Magnoliopsida > Asparagales > Iridaceae > Iris > Iris macrosiphon. Next base: position 194,384,140 of record JAYESA010000004.1, on the reverse strand, counting down.
TCCGTATTTGGGCTGGGCTATATTCACTAACACACTCCATTTATATATCTAGCTCCATGTATCAGATAACCTATACAAGTGTGTAAATTATATTAATAAATCATTATTACTATTCTATTGTTTTACCACTTGATACCGCTCTATTTCTTACGAAAAATAGATGTAGTTTAGATGTACTCAAACTTAACACAAATTAATTAATATATGAAACCTATATAAAATCATCTATATTTCCTTTTATATTCAATATGCTCATATTCCTTTACCTGTTTCTTTTTCTTCTCGTGACATGAATTCAATTTTTTACCAAATATGGTTATTGATTTTTATTCCCTAACAATATCCATATTTGTATTTGTTATTAATAAACAAATACAGATACGGTAATACCCAAATCTCCCGTAATGCCAAGCAAATATTGAAGAATGCAAATATCTCATGCATTCTACCATATTTGCTTGGCATTACGTGGTATTACAGGATATTGGCATTAGGGGAACCGAGTCCTAATTGGAGGGCTTGGGTTGTGAACGTGACCACTTCATGCTTATCCAGTTATCTTTGTTGGTTTAGTTTGAAAGTTCACAGGTTTTGTTTTTGGATAAATTTAAATTAGTAGTATTATCTAGTAGTAGTAGTAGAGTGGAAAGAATCACCTTGTTTGTTATTTTTTTATTAAACGCTAAGTTTCAAAGATCTAATCAGATAGTAGTGGCCTTATTCTAGGAATGTCAATGTAAAAGTGAGATTTGATACTTGCCCAGTTAGTATATTTGTTGGAGTTGTTTCAATTCAATATGTTTTGTGTGATTAAGTATTTATTTTAGCTTTGTAGGTGTAATGGAAAAATGACTCTTTGAATTAGATTCTACTTAGCATTTGTGTATCTCGTCTGATACTAGTTGAGTTGGAAAATTTAATCAATAGTTCGTCAATTTTGATGGGCTTTAGGAGAATTTAAAGGTACACTCTCTTATGATTTTCATTATTCTTCTACTATATTGTGCAAAGATCTGTGATATGTCCATTTGACACCAATTCAGTTGTTACTAGATTCAACTTGGTGGTTACTAATTTTTCTTCTCCTACATGTTTCTATAGTGCTGATGCAACCTCAATTCAGTTGGTGCTCAATTTAGCTTAATTCTCTGCCAAAGCTAGCTAATACAATGTTGTTGTTCGCAAGATCCTCTGTATAATGCTCATATCAACGCACATTTATTATGGCCTCATTGTTCTTTTGTTTGATATTTTCGTTTGGCTTGGTGTTCTTTTACTCATAGTTTAAAGTATCGGCCGATACCGATCCGATACGGCCGTTACCGATCCGATACGGCCGATACCGATACAGTTTGGCATGTCCCGATCCGATACCGACCGATATCCGATACTGACCGATACCGACATTAGAGGTCTCTTTTCCGGTCAATTCGGCAAAAAATATTGAATTAAAAAACCAATTAGCAAGGGTGTAAAAGCATAGTAAGGTTGTAAAAACATATAAAAGAGAAAAAATTATCTATCGCATATAAATCAATCGACAATAATGACTACTATTTCATTCAATATCAAAAATACTAAGAAACAATACTGGAAATACTTTAAATTATGCATAAATGTATAAAATATATTCTCGAAAATGTTAATAATTTACTAATAGTTTGTTTACCATCCTTGTTTTATGACCCGCATGGCTTATCTGAGTGATGTTTGGAGTGACCAGATATACTATGGTTGTGTTTGGTTCTAAGAAGAGGTGGGATGAGAGAGAAAGTAATGAACTATCTATTTCGTTGAAATTATTGTGGTAACGTGGAAGAAGAGTGCTCAATTATTTTTTCTAAAATTGTCACACTTTTCCGTATTTCGTTTATCTTTTCAAATCAATCTATCCTCTCTTCTTAGCCCAAAATAGTGTTATAGATGCAGTTTAAAGACGAGAGGAGAATATACTCTTTCTTGGAACAATGAACATTCCTTATTGATATCTTCATTTGAATCACAGATTATTGGTAATATTGCTGCCGTATCCTCATCTCTTCATGTGGGCAAGGCAGGCCCTATGGTGCACACTGGGGCATGCATAGCAGCCTTAGTCGGACAAGGGGGGTCCCGTAAATATGGCTTGACATGGAAATGGTTGCGCTATTTCAAGAACGACAGGGACAGACGTGATATCGTGACCTGTGGAGCTGGTGCTGGTATCGCTGCTGCTTTTCGTGCCCCGGTTGGTGGTGTTCTCTTTGCTCTTGAATCAATGTCATCATGGTATAACATAAATTGATTTCCTGGTTGATAAATTTTAGTATAAAGATGCTCTTGAATGAAAATATGCAGTCCTGGAATCAAAGGATTCATGGGCAGGAATTCCTTTATTTTAATAAAACTATGTTGCAACAGTCTTTGTTATCTATTGCGTGGTTATTCAACAGTTCGGCATATCTATGATTCTGAAGCTTGACTTTGCAGGTGGAGAAGTGCCCTTCTGTGGAGAGCATTCTTCACAACAGCTATAGTTGCCGTGGTGCTTCAAACGCTGATCGACATTTGTAAAAGTGGAAGGTGTGGTTTGTTTGGGAAAGGGGGGTTGATAATGTTCGATGTTACTCCAGATTCTATATCCTATCACCTCGTAGATTTACCACCAGTGATCATCCTTGGTGTTGTTGGGGGAATATTGGGCAGTTTCTACAATTTTCTACTGGAGAAGGTTCTTCGGGTATACAGTCTCATCAACGAGTATGTTTTCTATACCCCTACCAAATCTGCTTTGCCACTTCAATTTAGGCATACATACATTTCTTTTAACCATAATGCAGGAGGAAGATAATACTATAATCTAGGTTGTCAACTCGTGATACATATGGTGTATTGTTTGTTTGCATATCGTATTGTGTAGCCTATCGTGTACACTATGATACAGTAACTCTAGGATTTTAGGTCTATACTTCTAAACCCACATAGGAAGATGATTTAATATAATTTCCCATATTTTTTTTTCATATTTACAACTCTTATCTAGTTCCATAATGCAAATTCTTAAGTATATTGTATACATTACGGACTCGAGTAAAAAAATTGATACTACTTATTAGCCTGCATGTATAGTATCGGACCAATCAACTGATACGTAATGAAATGGTAGTATATCGTATCGTAAGAAACATCATGTACGCAGAATTTACAGGAGCTTTTATCAGTGAATTTGATCAGAACCAAATAAGAAGAAATAGGAATGTTGATTGTCACATGTATTTATGCACTATTTTCGCTTGAGCAATTTATTCCTAGTCTCACAAAATTATCTCAGCTTTGAGAAATATAAAGTATAAACCTTCTCCTATCTGCTACACTATGTTGCACAGAAACGGACATGGATGATAAGAATAAGGACACAATATGGAAGCGTACATTTTCAAAATATGTACAGTGCAATCGTCTATCGTCTATGTTGTACGAATACAAACACAGACGTGAGTAAGGACACGATTTGTATATGGACACCAATTTTCCGTGCAACATAGTTGTTACATCTTTATTGGATTTAAATTTAACTCCTAAGTTCCAGTCTCTGTTTGAAATTCAGGAAAGGACATGTCTACAAACTGCTGCTTGCGGCTACTGTCTCGATATTCATCTCATGTTGTTTATTTGGGTTACCGTGGCTTGCATCTTGCCGGCCCTGCCCAACCGGGACGAAGGAAGCGTGCCCGTCGATAGGCAGGACCGGCAACTTCAACAACTTCCAGTGCCCACCCAATCACTACAATGATCTCGCCAGCCTACTCTTCAATACCAACGACGACACGATCAGACACCTCTACAGTTCTGGCACGGACGACCACTTCGACCAGTTCTCGGTCCTCTTGTTTCTCGTCACCTCCTATTTCCTCGGCATCATAAGCTACGGAGTCGTGGCCCCTTCAGGCCTCTTCGTGCCCATCATACTGACAGGTGCAACCTACGGACGGTTCGTGGGGTCTCTGATGGGCTCGCGCTCCGCGCTCGACCACGGACTGTTTGCGGTTCTCGGGGCGGCCTCCCTTCTCGGAGGAACAATGAGGATGACCGTGTCGGTATGTGTCATAATGTTGGAACTGACCAACAATCTCTTGTTGCTTCCTTTGGTCATGCTGGTTCTGCTCATATCCAAGACCGTGGCCGACTCGTTCAATCCGAATATCTACGATCTGATTATGAAACTGAAGGGTCTTCCGCATCTGGAAGCTCATGCAGAGCCCTACATGAGGCAGCTCACCGTCAGCGATGTCGTGACTGGACCTCTCCGGACGTTCAGTGGCGTGGAGAAGGTTGGCAACATAGTTCATGTCCTGAAGACAACCGGCCACCATGGGTTTCCGGTGATCGATGAGCCTCCTTTTTCCTATTCCCCGGTTTTGTCCGGCCTGGTTCTTCGGGCGCACCTTCTTGTTCCATTGAAGAAGAAGGATTTTTTGCCGAGCTGCACGCTCTCCGAGGTCGATGCTTCGTCGCAGTACTCCTCCGATGACTTTGCTAAGGGTGGATTGGGCAAGCGTGATAGCATTGAAGATATTGAGTTTTCTCCAGAAGAGATGGAGATGTTTGTTGATCTGCATCCGTTCACGAATACCTCTCCTTATACCGTTGTTGAGACCATGTCTCTGGCGAAAGCTCTCATACTTTTCCGGGAAGTCGGGTTGCGGCACCTGTTGGTTATTCCGAAATCTTCTTCGGTATGGAAACCTCTCTCTCTCTCTCTCTCTCTCTCTCTCTCTTCCTCTCACAAGAATGCTCTTGGGATGTATTGTTCAGAAAATTTTATATTTTAGTATGTTGCATGGACACTGATACAACATGATACGATAGGGACACGGCAACACGGACACAACACCTTAGTGTATTTTAGAGTATTCGGACCGACATTTTTGGAGTGTTTGTGCTGATGTTGATGAAAAACACATTGAAAGTTTGAGCAAGGATTTAGTTTAGACACATAATTTTCAAGGATAAAGTGCAAAAAAATCTTTCGCAATATTCACATTTTTTGAAAAAAACTCATAATTTAAAAAAATTTAATTTTTAATTTGGTGCAGTTTGTACCCAAATTGAATGACGACGTCAACGGACAACCAATTTATTGTAGGCTTATTTGGGTTATTTAAATAGGAAAGAAAACAAACTAATAATATACAAACGTAAAATAGAGTGGAAAAGGAATGAAACATGGGAGAGAAAATGGAAAGAATGGTTAAATAGAAGATTTTTTAAATCTATATACAGAAGGATGGTAAGACCGTTACAATCTTTAATGGTCATGTGTATGAGTATTTTGGATATTTCAAGCATTTTTTCAGGCAAAATTTGACTATAACGTTCAAATTATAACGACTAGTGGACGGGGGAGGGATAATTTGATCAAAGTACCCAAAATACGAGGGTTTAATTGATCAAAAATATTGCGTCTTTTTTACTATAACTTTTTGATATTACCCTCATGTTAGATGAAGGATATTGATGTTACCTCCATGTTGTTTCAAAAGTCGAGAACACCCTCCTCAAAGTTTTGTTAATGAGTTTTGAATGTGTCGCGTTAAAGGCAAAAGTGACACTTTGAAGGGGGTGTTCTCTACTTTTGAAATAATATGGGAATAATATCAACATCCTTCATCTAACATGGGGTAATATCAAAAAACTCTTTTTACTAAAAGTGTAAATATTGCGAAGTTGTTTTCCACTTTATCCTAATTTTCAATTATACGAATCTTCTTCAGGGCACATTGGACTTGAAACCTCGTTTCAAAAAAATACATCTTTAAAATGAAACATTCATGGCATTAACCATATATATATATACTGCTTTCTTTGTGACATTGCAGAGAGCACCAATAGTTGGAATATTAACCAGACATGACTTCATCCCTGAACATATATTGGGATTGCATCCTTCCTTAATGAAGAGCAAATTGAAGAGAGTACGTTTCCGAAGCTCGACACTGGTTAGTTTCTTCAGGGGTTATTTGCTTGGGCCCTTAGGCAATACCTGGCGCTCAACCGGCTCAGAATAGGTACCTAGGTTTCGCAGAGGTGTCGCTTGGCGAAGATTTCATCTCGCGCCCAATAAGAGAAAGGAGGTTCTGCGTCCTATATTTTACTTTCTTGGAATTTTTATTTTTTTTGTACATCCAGAATCTACATTTTGTATGTTGTTCATTGCTGTGCTCTATGTTGTATCATACATTAAGTTGGAGAATTTCCTGCAGTTGTGCTCTATGTTGTACCATACATAAGCAAGGTTCGCAGGATGAGTATCGGAATCGGTATTGGACCATTCCTATGAGTATCGGAATCGGTATTGGACCATTCCTATGGTATTGGACCATTCCTATGAGTATAGGGATCGGTTTTGGATCGGAGTATCAAATTTTTTGGTATGAAAAAATAATAATTATTAATAAACTATCAGTATTTTAGAAAATATATTGTATACATTTAGACATAATTTTAAATATCTTTAGTGTTATCTCTTAGTAGTTTTGAAATTGAATAAAATAGTAGTTATCTTTTGTCGATTTGTTTACATGCGATAGATAAATTTCTTTTACACACTTTTACAACCTTACTATACTTTACCCCATTGTTTATTGGTCTTTTTCATTTAATTGTTTTTTGCTTGCCAAATTGATCGAAAAAGAGCTCCAATGTCGGTATTGGTCAATATCGAGCATTGGTGGGTATCAGATCGGTATCAGCTGTGATACGTAAACTATGTACATAAGTTGGAGGAATTCCTGCAATTCTTTCACTCATGTCAAGAAAAACTATAAATAATAGTTGTGTTAGTTCAAAGTAACCCAGTCAATCAAACCAATGCTAGTTAAACTCTTTAAACAATTCCAGTAAACAATATGAATATTGTTTTTTTAATAATGCTTGCTTCATAATCACAGATTTATGTACAAATTAACAGGTTTAAGACAGGCTTCTGCCAGGATTCAGTCTTCAGACCCAAGTTTTTTTTTCTCAGATAGTCCAGTGAGAATTTTCACAATAAATATACACAGATACCATCATCAAACAATCTCCAGTGCACGTAATGTTCATTGCCACCGTAAAAATCACCTTTTTTCGACAAACTCTAGTTGTCTAGTTGTATAAATCCATCATTTGACTCCTCAACATATACAATCCCTCTATTATGTCCAGTGTCATAAAAAAATGTGAGTACAATGTGGTACAGTACAGTAAACGCTAAACATGACTGTTGAAACTAACATTCTACATTGGAAAAGGGTGCAATACAGCCTGATTTCATTGTTGTTATGGAAAAGATTCAGGTGTAAACTGCTTCAGTTTCCTCTGCTTCGGCTCCTGCCATAGTCTTTTCGTATCTCCCACAGCTGCTCCCCGACTTCTTTCATAGCTGGTCGGTCAGCACGCGTTGGTGCTGCACACTGAAATGCTAAACTGAGCATCCTCATTACTACCTCCCCGTCTAGAGCTTCCTTCAACATCGGGTCCACCATTGCCATCACATTGCCTTCGTTATAATTCTTGAATGCCTGCATCCATTACATTGGCAAACTATTGGAATTGTAGAATATTCACATATTAACAGTCAAACGGAACAGACACTGATACTTACCCATCGGATGGTCACCCTCTCGTTGATATGTCTCTTCAATTCCACTGGGCGTCTGGCAGTAAGTATTTCTATTAGCAATATACCAAAGGAGAATACATCACTTTTGGGTGTCAGTTTATATGTCTTCAGATACTCTGGGTCAAGGTACCCAGCTGTTCCTTTCACTTTAGTCAAGATATGAGTCTGCTCTGCTTCTGTGGGACCAATTCTTGCAAATCCAAAGTCAGACACCTTGGCGTGGAAGCTCTCAGTGAGCAGAATGTTTGATGACTTCACATCTCGGTGGATTATTGGTTTTTCTGTCAAAACATCATATTTGACATGCTTTGGGTATCAATTTCTGACGATGGAAGGTGCCAAGAAATATGAAGTACGCAAGTTTTTCTTGAATTGAACAACTTATAATTATCCAAGTTTGTTCTTCCACATTTGGTTTATTCTAAACTTAGAGACCCCAATGTTGAGAAAGTTCCACAGAATGATCGGCCAAATTGTTGTGGTCATTCATTTCACACACCATGTAAGTGAAATTTTAATCAAGTATAAGCAAGAGAGGGAACTCATAAAACCCTAAGTTGCAACAATGCTGGAAGAGAGAAATACCTTACTTTTAACCTTGCTATTGAGTGCCTAAAAGTCCTCAACTTCATTGGAACTGTTAGTGTATGCATAAACGCAAGTGATCCCCATTGTACCTAACCAAAACTTGTAGACTAATCAAGTGAGCTTAGTAGTTACCTTGTAAAGGTGAAGACCTAGCCTAAGAATGGGTATTACACCTATTGGAAGAAGGTGGATATCTTGTTAAAAGTAGCCCTGTCCCGTGCCTTTGTTAGGCAGCAAAAGAGTTGCATACGGTGTGCCACAGGGGGGATCAGAATCAGAGTAGAAGGATCGAGCATACTTTAAATGTATCCGATAGTGGAACTTTAAGTGTATCCGATAGTGGAAAGTCCAATCAGAAAGATTGTTGATAGATGTTGACTTAGATTGGCCTAACTATCTTATAGCGGTGTTTGTCTTTGTTCCTTGCCTCTGTTTGTCTTTGTTCCTTGCCTCTATCTCCATATTTTATTTAGCACTCCTTAATTGTCTATCATATCTTGCTAGGGTGATTACAATCTGATTTGTTTGTCAGTTGCTTTGTAGCCCAAAACTACAATAATTTTCTTCGGGTAACTTCTGATTGGTTCCTGGCTTACTTTTCCATATTTCATCACCTAAGAGTATCACATATCACCTAAGAGTATATGTGATGGTATTTCTAATGATGATTTGTTTTACTTATAGTCACAATAACAAGAATGAAATTAAGCAAAAACATTCAATTAAAAGCGAAAACAAGATTTATTAAAAAAAAAAAAAATGATCATTGATTCTAAGTTTGATAACTATCCTTTAGTTATTACAAATTGGTGTCATCTCAATGATGAGTTGGGAAAAGTACTATTTTAGTGCTTCAATATATCTTTCCGTTGCCGAAAATTTTCCCTTCTTCCTATCTTAAGACCTAGAATTTAAACTTGCTAATAGAAAATTTTCATAGTTGTGAGTAGTATGAACATTTATATCACAAATTTCTTCAATTTCTACTTCTACATAACTAACATTTTCAACTTACAGATGAAATTGACTATTTTCAGATGACTCTAATTGCTACAAGAAGATGTTCAATAAATTCATTCAGGGAAAGACAATATGAATACTAAGGTCACTTTATTGCATTTGTTGGCAACGAGAATGATGCCCTCTTTTTTAAGCACAAAATGAACATGCTTAAGCCATTCAAAACTACAGACGGTTGGAAACACTACTTGAAACACAGGAAACATCTTAAGGGAAATTATTTCCCGACTAACTTGTTGAATCTAGAGGCCTCTTACCTGCATATAGATGAAGATAAGTTAGTGCATGAGCAACATCAATAGATATTTCTAGTCTCTGGTTGAAATCAAGAACCTTGCCATGCTGACCTGTCAAATGAAACAAGACTGTTGTATAAACCCATCTTAAGAAACCAAGCTAGAACTAGTTATGCAAACACTGAAAACTAACCATCCAGGTGCTCCCTGAGTGTGCCATTTGGAACATATTCAGTAATGATAATCCGTTCATTTCCTTTATCAGTGTAACCAAGTAACCTCACTAAATTCCTGTGGTCAATTTTGGCGAGCAGTTCTACCTCCGTTGCTAAATTCCTCTCTTAGACTTGAAAAAGATTCCTGTTTGGAAAGCACCATAATTTGAGAAGTCCGCTCAGTAACTGACAATTCCGTATGAAGTAACAGTAATTGATAAACACGCAAAATTAGTTGAAAGAGATAAGTTACTACAACAAAAAGTATGCACAATAAAAAAAGTATAAGTAGCACTTTACCATCAGTTATGACCAGCTCAAAAACACAAAAAAAATGTTTATGCTGATTCTAGCTCTAAGATCAATCCGGAGTCCGGACAAGTAAAC
>JAYESA010000004.1:193455440-193652940 GCA_036927795.1 Iris macrosiphon | reverse complement strand
GCAAAAGATTTCACACATAATGCCTAGACCACAGAGATTGTGCTTGGTGCTCCTCTGGCATCAGAGAGGGCTGTAAATTTGTCTGTTGAACCTGTTGTTCTTTATACGCCTTAAGCTGTTCAAACAGTTGAAAATCATGCCACTTCTTCACATCAACAACTGGGGTTTGCACAGTAGAAATTTGTTTTCCAGGAAAGGGGAAGCTCATTGCACCATTTAACACATTAGTATTATCAATACTAGTGCATGTAAAGTTGCTTCCAGCATGATTAAGGGATATTCCCATCCCCAAACCTTTGGTTGAAGATGAATGATATCCATCTAACCAGCTATAGTCATCAATATGTGGGCTCTGTTCTTTTATTGGTGCCGAATCGACAATGGAGTTCTCCAGTTGCTTGGCAGGGACATGGCTAAAACCTGGCGGAGGACCAGAGCGCCTAACAGGACGGCTTACAGGATTTTTCCTGGATGTACTTGGCAAAACTGTAGACAGTTTCACAGACACACCATTAGAAGTCATTCCCGGGGACATAATGGAATTGAGGGTAGATGGAACAGCAGGATCGGCACTTTTAGTTTGACCAGGCAAAGCATTCATGACATTCGATTGTCCAGAAAGCATAGTTTGAAAACCAGTAGACTGCACGCCGTTCAAATCATTACGCAACCCATGGCTAGCTAACAGCCCATTCCCACTTATGTTAAACTTCTTCAGCTCAGTAGATAAGACTGCTTCATGCTCCATAAGCCATTTAGTGTTTGAATTCATGTGCTGCAAAGGTTGATGAGAGATGTTCGGAGCAGTAGCATTGAGTGAGCTGGCATGTAGAACATTCGGTATCTGAATACTGCTGACAGGAGCAGAAACTTCTGTACCATAACTCGCCCAATCATTTCTTGAAGAAATCTGTGCAGGCTGAATTGTTTCATAAGCCATCTGCATTAACATGTTTCCATTGGGAGGCCTCTCGACCACTGGAGGTTTGAAGACGATTTCTTCTTCATCATCCTCTCCATCCACGTACAGTTGTGTCTTCTTTGGCGTCATTCCATGATTAACTGCACTCATTTCTGATAAACCATGATTAACTGTGCTCTCGACCTGACTTTCTTGATTTATAACACGTGACTGAGGTCTATCAGGCAAACCTGTAAGCATGTAATCATCAAATACAGGAGGCTTTACACCAATTATGAATTTCTTATGGTGAGGATCAAAATACAAAGCTTTTTGATCAATCTGAACTACATTCGTAAGGGTTCTCCCTGCTGCAATAATTCTTTGCACACGAGATTTTCTCTCCTTATTGTTCCCATCACTTTCAAATGAATGTTTTCCAGAAAAATCCAATATGAGCTGTGCTGGTACTAGGGGTAGAAAACCTCTCAATTCAAAGTCTTCCCACAATGCAAGCCTGTTACCAGTTTCTCCTTCATCATAATGACTCATATCAAAAAAACAGGTTTCATCCTCATTCCCATCAACAGAAACCAGCCCAGTTAACATAAGCTTGTTCATGAAAGATACAAATTGATTCCAGAAAAATGATCTAGCACTAGACTGCTTTTCCTCAACATCAGAGCCAGCTGCAATATCTGGATGACATGCCAACCATTCAATAAAGACCAAGATGGCTGGTAAAAGAAAGCTTGATTCAGCATTATGTACTTCTATGAATCTTTTCATAATATGTCCAGCGAACTCAAAAATAGCTGTAAATGCATTCTGAAACAGCACTGTCCGTTGCAGGATCTCAGCATAAGACTGGCCTTCTGTCTCCCTATTCACATTATGAACACTGAATATAAGAATGGCCATGAGCCTCACTATGACGAGCCCATTGTCAGTCGCATCAGTTCCAAAATTCAACTCCTCTTCATGCCCAGAAGACAGAAGCTCAAGCAGATCTTTCACTAGAGAAGAGAAAATATCCCCAAAAGTTTCCAAGCTGTCAATCACACACAGAGTAAAGAGTTAGTACTTTATATTATTCTCCAACAACCCCACCAGATTCTTCTTTTCTTTTCTTTTCTTTTGTGTTTGTGTGCATGGGGTGGGGCGGGTGGGTGGGCGAGGTGCAGTCAGTTCACAAGACTAGTGGTCCATTGTCAAGTAGGTAGACTTGCAGAACAGGAAAACCTTATATGGGTGAGGGGTTTGGAATCAAATTTGTGCAGTATCAACAGTATAAGCTGAACAGCCATAAACAAATGCATTTCCACACTCAATCCGTACCCTAAAATTTAAGAAAACAACAGTATAGTTACCTTGTTCGTGTGAAGAGGATGCCATTAAGCCGTACAAATCGAGTAGAGAAGGCCTTAAAAACATCATGCATATCAAGCTTGTGTTCTTTGGGAGGAGATCCTTCTACTTTAGAATTTTTTGCCAAAACTCTAGCATCCCCTCTACCTCTGCCCCTTCCATTAGGTCTTGAAGCCGATATCTTGGCTGATGTAGGTTTACCAGGGAGCTGAGAAAAGCTTTGACGGTTCTGTAAACAATGTAAAAAAACGAGAATATTTAAAATAGGATGATCAATCCAAAAAGAATGAGATATAGCAGGGTATGATATCACAGCATGCATTAGCAGATACACGAGACTCCTAAATGGCCAGTAAAACCATCAAGGAGAATAACAAGAATCGAAAAAGAAAAAACTACAGGCACCTTCCCCAATTGGATCATAAGTCAAGACTTTCCCATCGTACTGTAAAAAACATCAGACTAGCAACATTATTCATCAAGCAACAAACTAAAGTTATTAACATCATTTGAGAAAAATAGTCTGGTCTTATTCAACATCAACACAACAACACAGATACAATGGACAGTTGGAACTTAGGAGAAGATATGTACAACACACATTTAAGAAACTACACATATTGTATGTGCAGTCTTATAGGCGTACTCTGGTATGTGTTTGGAAGCATGCAGGCATGAGGGACATTACAAGAAAATGCATCCTACAATTCAAGAAAAAACTGACAATGCCTGACATCCTTCAAATTTGTTATTCTAAACACGTAAAAATATCACTTGCTGCAAAAGTTTTTCACTCTAATTATTTTCAATCACTCACCTTCAACATATATACCTTGTAATTTAAAGTCATAGACTCATAGGTCATAGAACGGTTAATTTGCTACTTTATAAATAAAGATGCATTAATAATTTTAATACAAAGACGAAGCTACCACATACCTATGTTGATATACAACACTAACAACCATGTTCATAAACAATCATTAATTCAAATTCTCAAGGCGTTATGCCAAGATTTTAGACTTCCAAATATATTTGATATTATTTAACAGTAATCGAAAATGCATATCAGTCTTCATGTATATGTCTAATTTTTCATGTAATGTTACATGTGTGTTAAGATTGGTGTGTTGTAATCTCCTAAGCTACGTTATGTTATATTCTTACTTTTGGAGTGTACATCTGCAAAAAAAAAGTATAAAAAGTTGGAATGCTGCTATCTCCTAAACTATGTTATGCTATATTCTTAATTTTAAAGTACATCTACAAATAAGAGTATAACGAGTTGGGAGTGTTGGTATCTCCTAAAATATGTTATGCTATATTCTTACTTTTAAAGTACATCTACAAATATGAAGTATAAAGAGTTTGTTTTACATACATGATTGTCTTTAATTTAAGGTTCAACAAAAGGTCAAAAATAAATCCGGAAATCTGGGCATGGAACACGATATCAAGTATGTGCATAGAAACAACACAGATGAATCCGTATGGTAAAAGATATTGGAACAAATAAAAAACGGTTTTTTCGGTATAGAGAATTATATTTTAATTAAATTAGTTATAGAGAAATAAGTTTGGAGAGAAAATAAACGTCCTAAGGGCGTTTTGGTTCTTTCCATAAAAAAATTAATAAACTATTGAAAATGCCCTTAGTAAGGGCGTTTCCATATTTTTTATAACTTTTTTTATCTTTCATGTAATAACTAAAGAAAAAAGAAAGGAAAAAAATTTTAAAATTAATTTAAGGAAAACGCTCCTAGTAAGGCCGTTTTCAATGTTTATTATTTCTTTTTATTTTTGCCTTTCTGTAAAAAAAAAATATATTATAAATTATTAAAAGTAAAAAAAAAATAAAGAAAAGTTAGTAAAAACGCTACCAGGGGTAGTTCAACTTATTTATTAATTGTTTATAAAATCATTAGTAAAAATGCCCATAGTAGTGGTGTTTTTAAATTTTATTATTATTATTTTATTTTATTTCATTTTCTTCAACCGAAAGGAAAAAAACGTGCAGTACTAATACATACATCTTTAAATGTTGACACCAAGATGCCTGTAGCATAGTAGTGACAGCACCATCTGTGGCCAAGAAGGCCAAGGCTCGAATCCTAATAGTGTGAATTCAATTTTTTTATATTTTTGCCTCAAAAATAAAATAAATAACAAAAATAATAAAACAAAACTGAAAACGCCCATAGTAGAGGCATTTTCACTAATTTGTTTTATTTTTTTAGACCAAAAAAATGAACATAAAATATTTTTTTTCCTTTTTCCTTTCATATTTGCAGACCAAAATAAATTAAGTAAATAAAATATGAAAACGCGGTTATATTATTTTTAATTCTGTATAGAACCAAAATGCCCTTACTAAGGGCGTTTTTGTTCTCTACTTCTAAATTTAGCAAATTTGTTTCTTTCTATGCAATTTAATCAAACTTTAATGCTTTATACAAAAATTTCTGAATAAAAGATATCTACTCTTCATATTTCTTGATGTTAAAAAGGCACCTTCTCAAATGCAATAATCAAGTTGTCCCTCGCTGTTGTGAAAGGAATCTCTGCTGCCAAACTTCGAAAATAGCGATATATTGACACTACGTCATCACCCGAGTAGGATGCCAGTATTGCAAGCTGCAACAGGAACATTTCCAGCATACAAGTAAATCCTTTATTTTGGATAAAGAAGATACTACACTAGGCAAAGCAAATCCGAAATATTAAATTAACATGAACTAAGAACCTGATGATGTGGATTCCCACTTGAAGGGCAAAGAGAAGCTGCCTGCATATAGTAGGTAGATGCAGCAGCATAATCGCGATTGGCAGTGTCACCCTCTCCATATGATGCCTTATAACGAGCAAGGTCCCCCAAATATATAAGACAACGGTGACAAGACATCAACCCTTTCTTCATTTCAGCTGACTTATTTTCATCCTTCCTCAAGATTGTTTGGCTTTCAGGAGCTTCGGAAAAGAATCCGAGGGGCAGACCAAACTTTGCTCTTATTTTCAGGATCAGATCATGATAAAATCCTGTTGATTCCGAAAGGAAACTCTTAAAAACTGAAGATATTTTCTTAATTTGATCAGGCCGGGCAGGACTCTTCCCCCCTTGAGGTGCAACTGATCCTGTAGATTTTGCAGCGTTAATGTGTGCTCGGAACTCCTCAATTTTCCTGTAGTGCAATTGCCAGAGAGCCAACTCCACTTCTCGCTTTTCAGAAAAATCATGATCTTCAAGGATTACTGCCTCATAATTCTCACGAATCTGAAACCATGTGTTGGGATCAGAAGGGAGCCTTGACTGTGCAGACTTCCGCAGTCCACTCTCTAATGCAATATTCTGAAGGAAATATAGAGGGTAAACAGTGAAGAACTAGATGATGGACCAAATTGGTCTTTTACTTGTCAAGAAAAAACACTGAAATTGATTTAATTACAATACCAGCATATTAAGTTTCATAAATAAATATGACAGCCCATGTGAAGTATACATAAAGATACAAAAAAGTGAGATATATCTTTTTGCTGTTATTTCTTACTACAATATACGGCATGAACTCTCAGCTTCATATCCAATGAGAAGAATCAAATATTTATGGTTAATCATATGGCTATGGCTATGGAAGGAAAGAATGGCAAGCATCTCTATGCAACTAAAGTAAAAGAGAAATAGATTGTAAATTGACTTATAAAAGACCCAGAGAACACAATTCCAAGAAAGCATAATAATCGAACAATATCGCAAATATTCAATGGAAAATAGAAATATCTTCACGCATAGCACCGGCAGATAACAATCTGGATTGTAATTTTTGCATCTCAGTTCCATACCATATTCACCCTGGAACTCTGTTTCCGGAAGTTCCAAAAGGTAGTATATCACTATATTGGTAGTTCTAAACCTGTTTTACAACAATGTAAGGACAAAAATCTAACCACCCTTTCCTTCTTTACTGCAAACTTCCTACCCATCTTCCATGGGTAGATTAGGAGTATTTCAAATTGCATCATCATCTAAACCATCACAAACAGAAGAAAATGGTTGATCTAACCATAAGAATAAACGAAAGGAAACAATTCAGATTGAAATATTCCTACCAAATATTGGATGGACTCTCTGAAATAATATTAACCAAAAAGGAAACTGAAGGGAGTACAACAAGTTTATCCTGCAGGCCTACAATCACTCAACTCTCATATATATGGAATACAAGTACATCAATGAAATTGTTCATAAAAGGCTTCAGCCCAGTTCTTAAAACTATAAACATGGATGACAAAAAATCCGTTCACCTGAATAAAACAGGGAAAAGCAACGGTTTGCTGTCCAGTAAAGAACGTGAGACATTTCAAATGCAAATATATGATGCTATGTATAACTTGAAATATATGCAACATATGGAATAGTTATTAGTGGTGTTAGTTGATTAGCTCAAAGGTAGTTATTCAATTCATCATTTATTTTACTTTCTATGAGTCATTAACATACCTTGTTATTATAATTAATACCAATAAGTCCAGCCGGTAATTCATACTATTTGTACGCTGTGTACCCGTCATCATTTTGCTCCTTAAATTCCACCCCCTTCTCTCAGTTTCTGATCAAGCATTTCAAAGACATCAGCTGACTTGAGATTCTGAAAGAACCTCGAAATCAATGGAGCGACTTGATGGTCAAATAATAATCTGAGAGGCAAGTCTCTTTCTTTTCTGGTTGTTATGACAGGTGAAGTAGGCATCAGATGCAAGTTTTGCTCGTCTGTCAAAACAGGGAATTCCAAGGGATACGTAGGTTTGTTAGGGGATGACATAAGGGTTATGTAATTTATGTTCGATAGTATTTCAGGCTTATATGTGAATGGAGATATTCCTCCCAAATTATGTTGGCGATCAAGATGACAATGGGTCTGGTAAGGCCAGACCAAGCACCAAACTCGACCCTAAAATATTTCAGCCAAAAAACGTTGGTTTGGCACACAGACCCAGTCCTACAAAACCCAGGTTGTTACCAAGTACTTTGGGCTTCAAGCCGACACACGGACTGTTTGTACCAGCCAATTGCATCAACTTTTTCTTATATGATAACAATTTACTAGCATTTTTCATCAAACCCATAAAATAAGACAGACTAAAATGCAACGACGAGTGTTTTAGGAAATATCATAAAATACACCATATGTCATCAAGTAGCTCGGGGATACTTGTCGACGTCTCGCAAGAAAGAGGTCAAAATGGGAGGAATATCCAACTTAAAAGATTTTATGGTAAAGTAAGTGTGCTTGCAATGGGTTAGGTTTTAGGAAGGATTAAGGTCTATTATTGGGTTTATTATCCAATCACGACCCAAAAATAAATCGGTCCAAAAAATTAAGCCTGGCTAGTTTCACAATATAACCCGGGGTGGGCTTTTTCAGCCTGACCATTGGGGCGGCCCTAACCCACTATCATCCCTGGTTGGCAAGTATCCAATCTCTCTTACTTCTACTAATTTTTATCAACAATGTTTCTCTCCCACTCGTTACATCTTAATGGTACAAGAGTGGTTTCTTCCCATGTAAACAAAATTCAAGTACAGTTCAAGTCACTCAGCCAAAGCAGAGATTCCACAATGTTCCACAATGTTCGTTGATTGAAGCAGGTTGCCATTTTATACAGGCGCGTTAAGATCACCTCTAAATCTTTAGAAAGTTCTTGCATAATCCTTAACGTCCACAACCACAATCAACTTTATTTGTCTTGAGCTATCTTTAGATTCTTTAAAATCCTACATTAGTTCCAAGGCAATCAATATCGATACTTCAAGACTTGATTAATTCTCAAGTTAATCTCCCAAAGCTTCCGATTGGAAGCAAGTTTAGCAAAAAGAACTCTTTCCTTCAAACCTCGAGGATGAAAACTTCATTTTAGATAATTATGGACCTCTACTTCATGCTGACACATATTACCCATATACATGCATCATAAAGTTGGACCCTTGTTCAACATAACCATGGTCATCATTAAAAATAGCTTTGTAGTTAGCCCTACGAAGAGCCTAGTTGCCTGCCAAACACAGTAACTCTTAATAACCTTGAATAGAACACTAGCAAACCACAGTAAAATGCCTTTCTAGCAACCTCGTGTCTGTTGGACCGAGAATAGCTCTGCTCCTGCTATACAGATAATAGGAACAGTACAAGAATCTGAAGTTAGCCACAATTAAGGCATAAAGACCACATCAAAGTTGCCTTTAGTCGTACTAGTTAAACCAAAAACAAACTCTCTCTACAACCACTGGTGGTTGCTGGCTTCCCATTGATTGGTCGATCATCACAAGAAGAAATAAACTACCTATCGAAATCATTTCCAGATTTATCAAAGATGCACTAGATTTAGGCAGCTAATGTCACTGGAAAAGGTTTGGACTAGGGATATTGCAAGTTCGTTATTTTATTAGTCTTGATTTCTCTTACTTCATCTTATAAATATTTTATGGCATCTAGTAGATCTAAGCTCAGCCCCGTAGTTGAGTCCATGTGCCAATCTGTGAGTTAATACTTTGTAGCGCCCTCTCATTGCTTCAGGATGTCTTAACAAATCTCAATGTAACAGCCAAACCGATAATCAAATGTCTAGTTCACACAAGCAAAGAGACGAGACTATAATTGACAGACCATCAACTAGCCGGTTTGACAGACAAAAGCTGCAAATAAGGAAATAGCTGACTAAGTGACTAATCATCTTCCAGTTGACTGGTTTAGCATTTACTTTTTGTAAAGGTAGGTTTTCAAGTTTTATGGCTGTGATTTTAATTGGTTATCCAAATCTCAGGAATTACTGTGTTCCATAGCTATCTGCATGTTCCAGAACGCAGAACGAAATGGAACAGAACACACCGGGCCCTGGAATGTGGTACGCCGGTAATGTCTATTAGAAAAAGCAACATGTTTATCTGGAATGTGGAACATTTTTAAGCAGCAAATAATAATACATATATAATGTATATTTAAGATACAAAATTAAATACCATAGTATAGCATCATAAAAAATTCAAAACTCAGACTATACTCATCATTTCCAAACAATCCTAGCATTAGTGTCTTATCACAAGGAAAAGTAGCAAGTCTTATACCTTAAACTTTTAATGAAAAAGAACTAGCCTTTTATCCTTCCTAAATAGCTTGAAGACTTGGAATGAGGATTTCCACAACCGGGTTCCATGTTTCTTCTGAACATAGGTTACAAATCATAACTAAACTAACCACCTAACTAGCAGTGTCATTAAGTCATAAACAGGCATCAGAGGTAAAGGGCAATATTTGTGCATGATGCAGCATAGGAACAAACTGCCGATAACATATTCCAAGAAATAAAGGAAAGCAACTCTCATCAACAACCTATGATAACAGAAATGTAGCCTATGTCGCATGGAGAGGAATACAATACGATATGGACATGGCAACACACACATGACATCTCTTTTGGACTGCCCTAGTGTATTTTGGTGTGTCAGCGGAGACAAAGACCTTCATGTACGACACAACTTACTTATGGGGTGTGTGCTTCCTACAATATACAAACAATTCATATTGAACAAAACATAGTAGCAACAGGAAGTGGAGCAGACCTTCTTGTATAGCCGTTCAGCAAGCTCCCGTGACGAGGGAGCTGAAGAGTCATCCATCGGAACGGTCAACATCCATCAAAAGACTGTAATAACAAATATTAACAAGTACATTAATAATCATGTGAATCAACCATTAAATTAATTAACAATGGGTCCAACTAGCACAAAATAACTTTCAAATTAAAATTCAATTCCCAAATAAATCACATGGCACCACAAACCGAATATTTTCAGGGCCCTTGATAAAGGCACTACAAAAAAGACTCGGGGCTGGTCCAATTTTTTTTATAAGTTTTTCACTCAAAAATTTACTTAGGACTAGTCCAAATATTTATTAGGACTGTCATTGACGGTCGTTCCAATAGGTTGGACTGTCAACAGTCCATTGAACTGCATACTTTATTTAGGACTGTCAATTTGACAGTCCCACCTATTGGAAGGACTGTCAAAATGACAGTCCTAATAAATATTTGGACTAGCCCTGAGTAAATTTTTTAGTGAAAAACTTATAAAAATTTTGGACCAGCCCAGAGTCTTTTTTGTAGTGCCTTTATACACGGCCTATTTTCAGGCATCGGTATCAAAATACTTTGTGTAACCAACAATTTTAACTATAGAATTGCTCAAAAAACACGAAAACCCAAAAAATCACAAATTAAACCCAAATTTCCCTGACATCTCCTCCGAGCCCTAACCTAAAAGAAAAGAAACCCAAAATAACTGTTAATCGAAGGGAAAAAAAACCTAATTTCCCTCAAATATCTCTCCCAAAAAAAATGCAAGCATGTTTGGGAAGGATCTTTTTCTTATATTGCAACAAGAAAAAACGATCTACACCATCCGACCAGTTCCGGGTTGGGGTTCCGGCCAACACATACAGAAAATATATAAAAAAACCTAACTTTCCAGAAAAAAAATTCAAATATAACAATTAATCGAGGAAAAACACAAAAACAACCAGGATTCATAAAGAAACCAGAGAATCGGATCGAACCGCGCAATTCCACGAGAATACAACCGATCTCGACCGAATCGATCGAGAACAACTTAGGTCAACATGCAGATCGAGGCATCAAGAACACAATCGAAGTATCTTGAGGGATAAGAGGAGAGAGGAGTCACCTGAACTCGAAGAGAGAGAAAGTAACGGAGTCTTCTTCCGATGAGAGAGAAATTGGGGGTGAGGAGGAAGCACCGGCATTTATATATTTTTCGTGGCGGTGATATTCTCACACAAGATTTTATCAACTCACGCCCGAATTGACCTTGACCGGTTCAGATGCAGGGAGTTTTACTATGGTGGAATTATCAGAATTTGGTGTTTCTTTTCTTAAAAACCCTCCACATTAATAAAACAACAAAAATTTTACTGTACAGCAAATATTTTTAAATTAATTAATTATAAAGAAATTTTTTTTTTAATTAGGAAATATTTCGCCATCAGAGTTGGCGAAAATATAAAAAATAAATTTTTTTTATTTTTTTGTTTACATTTTCGCCATCTTGGTTGGCAAAAAATTGACTTTATCCAATTTTCGCCAACCGCGTTGGCAAAAATATGTCTCGTGTGATTTTATTTGGATTTTTTCTTTTTTGATCTTTTTGTGGGTTTTTTGTTGGTTTTTTTTGGTTTTTTTAGTTCTCTTTGTTGTTGGTTTTTTTTTTTGGATAGTTGAAATTAGATTTTTTTTGTGTTGGTGTTTTCTTTTGGATTTTTTTGGATAATTGGTATTAGTTAACGACTTTTTTTGTAACGTTTCTTTTTGTAACGTTCATATTGTACGTACTCAACGGTTCTTTCTTTCTATCTCTATAAATTTAGGTCACTCTTATGCTATTCATTTCTCACTCAACCCGCTCTTCTGCTATTCATTTCTCACTCAACTCACTCTCCTGCTATTCATTTTACTCAGCAGAAGATCATTTCTTACTCAGCAGAAGCTCGCTCGGTGACTAAAAGTTCAGCTCACTCACTGTATTTAGAAGCTCACTATTTTGTCATGGATCAAAGTCTAACAATACTATGTTCAATTGGAGGTGTGCTAAATGGGTTAGTTTATGTAGAAGGTTTAACTAAAAAAAATTTAATTGATCGAAATATTTCATCTAATAGTTTACGTAATCAAATAGTTGAGCAATTTTCTATTGATTATGAATTTATATTGGTACATATTTATTTAACTAATTGTATAAAGTTAGTTAGTGAAAAAGCGTAAAAATTTATTCTCGAAGTTAATGTACAAGAACCGTACATTAATATTTATGTAACTTCACTACCACCTAGAATTAATATTGTAAGTAGTATACATGCTTCTAATCAAGTTAATACTGCCCATAGTTCTTTTCATCAAGTTATTTCATTTACTGAACAAGAACATATAGTAGATGATGGTAATAACGACGATGAAAACAGTGATAATTTAATTAAAAATTTAGATGATGAATTTGATGACAATGTTGATAGTGTTAGCATTTCTGGATTATTCGTTGGAAGAAAATTTAATAATCGTTCTGAATTTAGATGTTTTATTAGTGATAAAGCAATTGGAAATAATTTTATTTGTCATGCTAATAGAAATAATGCTAGTAAAATTGTATATAAATGTAAAGATTCAAGTTGTAATTTCAGAGTATACGCTAAAGCCGTTGATAAAGGTGAATGTTTTGTTATTGCTACGCTAGAAAACGTACATTCTTGTTTAGGTGGAATTACAATAGGTTCTCATCCATTAGCTACTACTGTATGGGTTAAAAATAAAATTAGAGATAATCAGTTGTATAGTCCATCGCATGTTATAAATGATATATATAGAGAACACGGAATATATATTAAATATTATAAAGCTTGGAAAGCTAGGGAACTTGCTCTATCCGAAATAAACGGTAGTTATATTGATGCATATAATAGTCTCGAAGAGTATAGTTTTAGAATTATTGAGACAAATCCAGGTAGCCAATATTTTATACAGACTACAGAAGACAATAGATTTCAAAAAAATAAATATTTGTTTTAAGGCATGCTTTGATAGATTTTTAAGGGGATGTTTACCTGTGATTAGTACTGATGCTACTTTTCTTTCATCTAAATATCAAGGTATTTTATTTATTGTTTGTGCTCATGATCTAAATTATCAATTATATCCAATTGCTTATGCGGTTGCTGAGAGTGAAAATACTGATTCTTGGACTTGGTTTTTAAACGGTTTGAGAACATCTTTTGAAAAATATTTTGATGCGTGGAGTACAATTTCTTTTATATCAAATAAACATAAGTAATTGGTAAGGGCTATGCGTGATACCTTTCCAGAATCACCTCATTTTTTCTGTATTCAATATTTTAAACAAAATTTGAAAAAAGTATGCAGATTTTTCCATTTTCAACGTAGTTTAGACTATCTTGCTAGATGTTATAATAAAATAGATGTGAACTATTGTTTGGAAAAAATTAAACCTGGAAACATAGATGTTTACAACTAGCTCGTTGGAGTAAATGATGAAACTCGTATTTTTCACACTGGATAACGACTTATCTCCTTGTCCCAGACTAGGTATTCACACATTGAATCTTGTTGAATGATTCAATAACTGGGTTAAAAATTTATGTGATAAACCAATAATGACACTACTTGATGGAATTCGAGCAAAAATTATAACACTTCAGGACAAGAACAAGCAAAAAGCTAAAAATCTTCAAACTGATTATTGTTCGAAGGTGTTACAAACTATGACTCTTATCATAAAAGAAAAACACTGGCTGCAAACGTTGAATATAGTTAGATATTTTTTTGAAATATTATATTGTAAAACAAATAGAACATATGTTATAGACTTAGATAAAAAAATGTGTTCATGTTTAAAGTGGTATCATACTTTGCTTCCATGTATACATGCATGTTATGCGTGCAAGTCTAAAAATATTAGCATCGAGAGTTTTTATCCTGGTATTTTCTCTAAGGAAGCATTAAGAAGCATATATGATCCGCACCTGGAGCCAATTCCAGTCCCTTACAACCTCTAAAGTATATTGGTTAGAGGTCACATTGGAGTACCAAATGTACGACGCAAGGCGGACCGACCAAAGAAGAACCGGATTATAGCGAACGATTAAGTTTCAAGAGATCTTCGATGTAGTAACTGCAATGGTTTATGGCACAATAAAGGAGTTATAGAAACCAACCAAGAGAATAAAGGCATTGTCGTAAATTTTTAAATAGTTTTATTTTATAAGAACAATATGTAATTTTATTGAAATAAAATAAAGTTACATTCAAATAAGTTGATATTGATATAACAATTTTATCGACCCTTCTTGTCTAATTGCCGATAGTTCGGACGATCAATCTCTCTTAGATTGAGTCGGTCCCTCTTTTCTCGTGTATTCTCCGGGGCCGCATCATGACCACCTCCTTGATTGTCCTCCACTTGAGATGGCATCGGAGCTGATGGAGTTGTCAAGATATGTGTATAGCTGGTAACTTCAGGGGAGAATAGGCTATCCCACTGAGAATCTCCCTCGTGGGCCCACTGAGTAGTTGTCACGCCCCAGTCCCAAAAGTACATGGGACCAGGCCACGTGGCAATAGCCAGCTGACACGTCTTCGAGGATATCCCAATTTAATGGATCCACGAAGAGTGCTACGCTGTCCTAAAATACTAACATGTCCAATATCAGTCAATAACAGGTAATCTAATCTCATCCACAATATAAAGAGCAAGAAGTACTAAATAAACTGCTGGATAATAAATACCAGTCTTAAGATATCATAGTACAATCAGTGAAGTCTGGTGGGAACAAACCCACTACTATGACGAAATAAAGTACTGGAATGAGATATAAAAGATAATGATAAGGGCATCGGCTGACTAGATAATGATACACCCAATCTAGGCTGAAGGCCTACCAACTGATCACGAAAACTCTGACGGCTGCACCTCTAACCCCTCGGCTGTAGCAAATCTCGTCTCCTATCCGGGGCCGTATACGGTGGGGTAGAAAGCCTCGTCTAAATCTGGAAGGGAACCAGGTCCTCAGAGGGACGTAACAAGATACAAAGAGACAAACCATATATATAAACATTGAATAAAATAAATGTAATAAAGGGTGTGCTAGCCAATCTAAGTGAATGCAACGTGAGAACAACTGTGAGTATATGAGAAGGTGTAGGCTAAACATATGCTGACGTAATTCACCAGTCGTGACAACCGGCTAGTATATGCCACACATGTCCCCTATAACACGGGCGCAGGAATACAGTAACGTCCAACATTCTATAGAGCGTGGTATCTGCAATGTCATCAAGTAACGTCCCACACTCTACAGAACATGGTATCAGTAATATATAAATACGTCCGTATCACTCCGTCGAGTGCGGTATCAGTGTAAAGGAGTGGGGTGTCCCATATGCCTACCAGTCGTCCTCCCGCCCCAATGTAGATATACCCATCAAATAATTGACACGCATATCCCTTATCTAAATGCCAAGTCTCTAAACTGAAATAGTCCTATATTGCTTGCTAACCTTGATGCAAGTCATACGCGGCGATAGCTAGTCGATCACGCGAACACGCATCCCAATATGAGATTTATCACTATAAATACGTGTAAAAAGTGTCAGGTCTTGGAAGATAACAGGGTATCATCCAATGAGGTTAGTCTGCTAATGACTAAGTCAATGTATACTAATCTTCGACGTACCCGTCGAATGCACCCGAGACAATCTCGGACACGCACAGTTGTATAAAGCAAACAACAAGCATACAATACAACATTTGCATCATTTAAATTAGACAGTAAATATGGTAAGGTATCTTGCCTGAGTCTTCGAGAGATGAATGCCAAAAGCCTGTTCCGGTAGCGTCTTCTGGCTGATCCAAAGACCCTGGACAATAATATAACACAATAATACAGGCATCAGATACTATGCCATATCTACGTACTGTTAAGACGCTAATCTTGAATACTTGTCACGAGTTCTCTGTTGCTTGAGTACAGCATCACATGCGCACTTAGCTAGGGTGTACACGGGTGTTGTCTTCGGTTAACAGGTGCTTCGGGGCAATATTATCCAGTTACGGCTATCCATGATCTATGTTCTCGGCGAACACCTGTCTTTGGTTTCTATATTTAATGCACGTGGTTTATAACCAGATGTTGAATTAACGAAAGTCCTATATGACAGGTATCATGGTTAAGGAATTTTTGTTTATTAACAAATTCTATTCTGGTTAATCATTAAGCCATCATCATTTTAATTAGTGTTAGAAAGGTTGTGTTTCAACTATGATTCACGACACACGAACCTAACAATCATTCATGGACACGATACGTGGTGAGATGGTTGGAACACAATAAAGGAACTGCTGGAGGACGAGTACCTGTTCTATAGGACGTGGGGCGTCTGCTCCTTCGACGAGGGTGTCTCCGGCAGCGTGGATGGGTCGCCTCGCGGGTGGTGGGACAGTCGGAGTCGGGCAGCAGTCGGCGGGCAGTCAGCTGGGGAGCAGCCGGTCGGGGGAACAGTCGGGTCGGGCAGTCGGCTAACAGCAACCGGTCGGGGGGAGCAGTCGGCTAGGAGCGGCCGGTCGGGAGGGAAAAGTAGTCGGCTAGGGACAGCCGGTCGGGAAGGGAGCAGTCGGCTAGGGACAGCCGGTCGGGGAGGAAAGCAGTCAGCTAGGGACAGTCGGTCGGGGAGGGAGCAGTCGGCTAGGGACAGCCGGTCGGGGAGGGAAAGCAGTCGGCTAGGAAGGTGGTCGGGTTGAGGGGTCCGGCCGACAGGGAGGGTTGTCTAGGTGGGGGTCGGCTAGGGTTTGGAGAGAGGAATTGTGATGGTTTTCTTAGGGTTTTAAGGGAGAGGTTTCATATATATATATATATATATATATATATACATGTGTGTGGAGGTTGTGGGCTAGCCTCGGCTTGGGCCTATCTGGGCTCATTAGGGTAGGCTGGTCTAAGTGTTGCTTGAGGTGAAATTAGCCTTAATTAAAATTAAATTACAAACCTAACTAGGTAATTCCTAATGTATTGAAAACATAGGGAACTAGATATTTTTGAGTGGTACACGGGAGTCGTGGCATAACGGCTTGGTGTAGACTGGTACCTTAATTTGGGTACTTGGGATTTGGGGTGCGGTTGATCTCAACTTAAAATACTCAAATAAATCCTACTTTTGACGAGGAGGTTTACAATCTACCCTCCTTAGAGCATTTCGTCCTCGAAATTTAAACACACGCATGGGTAAGAACTAAAGACTAAAGAAAATACTGGAACGTACCTAGTCCTTCGAAGAGGTGGGGATAACGTTGTCTAATGTCCTCCTCGCGTTCCCAGGT
The DNA here is from genome assembly GCA_036927795.1 of Iris macrosiphon. Lineage (NCBI taxonomy): Eukaryota > Viridiplantae > Streptophyta > Magnoliopsida > Asparagales > Iridaceae > Iris > Iris macrosiphon. Next base: position 193,635,724 of record JAYESA010000004.1, on the reverse strand, counting down.
CGACTCGCCTGGTGCATGATGCCTCCATGCGATACGAACTAGGGGGATGGTCTGCCCTCGCAATACTTTCTCACTCCTGTCCAGAATCTCGACGGGCTCCTCTTGGTATGTTAGACTCGGGCCAACTATGATCTCCGAGTGGTCAAGCACGTGACTAGGATCCGGTATGTACCTTCTCAGTTGAGATACATGGAAGACGTCGTGAACTCCTTCCAATGTTCGCGGTAATGCTAATCTGTAAGCAACCTCTCCGACGTGTTCTAATATGTCGAATGGTCCGATGTACCTCAGACTCAGCTTCCCTCTGCCTCCGAATCTGATAGTCCCTCGAGTAGGCGAGATCTTTAAGAATACGTGATCTCCAACCTGAAACTCTAAGGGTCGATGATGCGCATTCGCCCAATGCTTCTGTCGGTCTTGTGCTGCTCGAAGGTGCCCTTGGATCTTCTTTACCTTTTCTACCGTACGAACAACCAACTCTGGTCCGAGAATCTGTCGCTCGCCTATATCACTCCAGCATACTGGAGAACGACATTTCCTTCCATACAACGCTTCATAGGGAGCCATCTGAATGCTCGCTTGATAGCTGTTGTTGTAGAAAAATTTGACCAGATGCAAATGGTCCTCCCATGATCCTCCAAAGTCAAGCATGCACGCTCTCAACATGTCTTCTAGCGTCTGAATGGTGCGCTCTGACTGGCCATCTGTCTGTGGGTGATACGATGTGCTAAACTTTAGGCGAGTACCAAGGCTCTCTTGCATACTCCTCCAAAAGTAAGAAGTAAACCTCGTATCTCTATCAGACACGATGCTAACTGGCACTCCATGTAGGCGCACCACCTCTTTCATGTACATATCTGCTAAGGCCTCCGTTGATTGTCCAACTCTGAAGGGTAAAAAGTGCGCAGACTTGGTGAGTCTATCCACAATTACCCATACTGCATTGCGCCCACTAGGACTCCGCGGGAAGCCCGTAACGAAGTCCATAGTGATATGCTCCCATTTCCACTCCGGTATAGGAAGCGGTTGAAGCAATCCTGCAGATCTTTGATGCTCAGCCTTGACTTGCTGACACACCAGGCACTTGGCCACAAAATGTGCTATCTCCCTCTTCATTCCGTGCCACCAGTAGTACTGTCTCAAGTCTCTGTACATCTTCGTGCCTCATGGATGAATAGAATAGGTTGAACTGTGTGCCTCAGCCATTAACTCTTGAAGAAGTTCTCCATTTGGAACATAGAGACGATCTCCGCATCTCAAAGTCCCATCTTCATGTATTCTCAGTCCTATTTGCATTCCAGCCTCTATCCTCTGTCTAAGCCTCTAAAATCTGGCGTCTGTCGGCAAGGCAGCCTTGATTCTCTCTACTAATATCGATTGCAACTGGAAGCTCGACAACTGTCCATCTATTCCGGACATAATGACCTCTATACCCATCTGCTCTAGCTCTCTCAACAGGTGTGGTTGGGTGGTCATGAAGAATGCCATGGGTCTTCTGCTCAACGCGTCAGCTACTACGTTGGCCTTTCCCGGGTGGTACTGTAGCTCAATCTCGAAGTCTGTCATCACCTCGAGCCAACGTCTCTGCCTCTGATTAAGATCCTTCTGAGTGTAGATGTACTTTAGGCTCTTATGATCAGTAAATATCTCCACTCTCTCTCCATATAGATAGTGCCTCCAAAGCTTCAAGGCGAAGATTACTGCTGCAAGCTCCAAGTCGTGGGTGGGATAGTTCTTCTCATGTGTCCTCAACTGTCTAGAAGCATAAGCTACAACCTTACCGTGCTGCATTAAGACACATCATAATCCTTTCCCGGATGCATCGCTATAGATCACGAATCCTCCGGGTCCAGAAGGTATGGTCAAGATAGGTGTTGTAGTCAAACGCTTCTTCAACTCATCGAATGCCTTCTGACACTCCTCTGTCCAGGTGAACTCCTGCTCCTTACGGGTCAAGCGGGTCATCGGCTCTGCGATCTTAACCTCCGGTAATATTCGGCAAGTCCTAGGAAACTCCTTACTTCTGAGACATTGGTAGGGGTTGGCCATGTCTCTACAGATAAAATCTTTGCTGGATCTACTGAGATGCCATCTCTTGAGATAACGTGTCCAAGGAAAGCGACACGATCTAGGAGAAACTCATATTTCCTCAGCTTGGCATAAATCCTCTCTATCCTCAGCGTCTCTAACACTAGTCTCAAGTGTCCTTTGTGCTCTTCGTGGCTCTTCGAATACACCAAGATGTCGTCGATGAAGACTACCATGAACTGGTCTAAGTATTGGTGGAATACTCTGTTCATCAAGTTCATAAATACAGCTGGCGCATTCGTCAGTCCAAATGGCATTACTAAGAACTCGTAGTGACCATAACGAGTCCTGAATGCTGTCTTTTGAATGTCTTCCTGTCACGACCCGCACCCGAAAATCGGGCATGAGCCGTGGGTACGTCCAGCCTACGCCGCAGAATCGGCGGTAGAACGCTGTAAAGGTCCGTTCTAGGTCAACCAACTATCTAGATAACTCACAGAAAAATCCGGCATGACCTCTCCAAAAGGAGGGCAAAACCACGCAATATATATATGTGAATAAAATCCTCTCCAACAGGAGGGCAACCACGCAATATATATATAATAATAATCTCAATCACAAAACTAGAGGAAGAATATAAGCACGATATGATATAAACAAGAAACAGAACCAAGAGAGCAAGGCAATCCAAAATAATACAGTCCAGGTCTAAAAGCTACAACATCTCACAGAAGCACAAAAAAATAAGTACAGTCATCCAAAATACAAACCACTGGAAATAACCCAGGAAACCCACCTAGCTAACTAGGGTGTTATAGGCGTCTCCTCGGCGTACTCCTCCTCGGGGTCACAACAGTCGTCAACACCAGGCCCGTAGAACGTAGGGCAATAGTCCTCAGGATCCTTGGAAAAAATATGCCCAGTCAGGACTGGAGCGAAGTACATAACTCTGAAAGCAACTCCAAATGCATGGTAAGGTGTATATGACGAGCAATAGAAAAGTAATCAAGATGCACAAAAAATAAATATATGCTGGAGCACAATAAGTAGCTGTAAGGTAAACTGGAAAACAATACAAGTAGTGGAAAAGTAACTGCAGGTGAGAAACATGAATACTAGCTAAGTGCCTTGAGCACAAGTTCGTTATGTGATCGGCTTAGGTTGCACATGAAAAACACTAAGATAACTCCGTTATGCGTGAGTTGCATAACCGACATACACATGAATACTGTTTGGCTTTGATCACATAACCAACTCACTACTCCCCTCCCCCACTAATACCATTGGATCCAACCACAACACGCTACGTACATGATAATAGCTCGCGCACACGAAGGCGAGAGCACAATAAGCACATGATAGCACATGAGAATCAATACCCGAAGCACATGATGAAATACACGTGATAGAGTACCCGCTGAACACGGTAAGGGGGATAGCATCTCATGACGGGATCCACTAGTACCAGCTCGTGTAACAATGTGTCAGAATCAAGTATTACAGTTCTAGAACAGGTGATATAAACGCTATCATGAAATGGAAACTATCAGAGGTAGGTACTCGCCTGATGTCCTGAGCAACTGATGAGGATCGAGATCCGGACCGGTGTCGCAGGGACCTAATGCGAAAAGCAAGGATTAAACAGGGTTTTAAGCATTTAAAATGATATAAAATAATTAAAAATAGGCTTCTAGGGCTATTCTAGGTCGAACGGGTCAAACCGGTGAAATTCGGGTCAAAAAGTCAACCCGGGGTCCAAAAAGTCAACTCTAGGTCAAAACTAGGTCAAACGTTGACTTTTACGGTCAACGGAGACAAATTTGGTCAAAGCTAGGTCAAACTAGGGTGCCCCTGAAATTCTAGGTCAAACCGAGCTCATAAAGCTACTAAACTCACAAACTCGCCTAATCGAGATACCGGGACACCCTCGGTATCCGATACCTCGCCCTAGGCCACGCACCCCGCCTAAACCCGCTAAAACCTATGCTAGCACGCGTAATTATATATACATAAACATATAAAAATTACTCCAAAGTATTTCCTAGGCTAATGCTCAAATACCCCGCTCGAAACTCAATACCTTGAATATCTCAAGGTATCGAGATACCTCGGTATCTCAAGGTATTGAGGTTTCGCTCTAAAACCCTCTAACTAGCTATCTAGCTAATGATTATGCACCTAGTTATTAATCTAGGCTAGGTAATATAGATATCTACTATCTATTAATACATCTAAGTAGGTATCTACCTATATACATATATATATCCACACACACATACCCAATACCCATTACCTTACCCAATCATAACATATATATATATATTACCTATCAAGATATCTATATATATATATATATATATATAAGTATAGGTATATAGATATCTATATCTTAGGTAGATATATCTAAGTATCTAGCTATCTACCTATCTATAATCTATAAATCTAACTATCTACCTATTATCTAGGTAACTATCTAATCTATCTAATAACTTATCTAACTAACTATCAATGCATCTATCTAACTACCTATCTAACTATATGTATTTATATCTATACATATAGATATAAATATATATCTAATACCTATCTAGATATCTATATATCTATCTATCTAAGTATCTATCTATCTAAATACCTAGCTATCTAACTATCAATATCTATCTCACTATCTATTTATCTTATCTACCTAACTATCTATCTATTGATATATCTATCTATCTAACTTATTATCTATCCACCTATCACATATATATATACCAATCTCTCACTCTCCCTCACTAGCTCTCGCTACTAGCCGCTGCTACTGCTCCTTGCTTCGCATTTGCTGCTGCTACTGCTCTATGCTACTGCTGCTGCTGATCTATGCTGCTGCTGCTGATTCTGCTGCTGCTGCACTTGCTACTGCTACTGCTGCTGCTGCTGGTTCCCCCCCTTCCAACACACAAGCACACACACATACATACCCATACATATATATATATATATCACTCTATATATATATATATATATATATATATCTACATATATATCTATATATATATCAACTAGATACATATATATATACACACACTTAACTACACACTCTAACACACACACTAGCACACTCACACACTAATACACACACACTTAAACACACACACCTATAAATATACATAGCTATATATATATATATAAACACACATATTAATATATATATGCACACTTACAAATATATATATATACATACCAATACACACACACACTCTAAGATATATATATATATATATATACACATACACACATATATATATATATATATATATATATATATACACATACACACACAAGCACACTTATACATATACATATATATATATACACATAGACATATACATATACAAGTACATAAATATAAATACACACATATATATAAATATATATATACATATACACACATACAAATATATATAAATATATATATATAGACACATATAAATACAACACAACCACGCACACAACACTCAAACCACACGCCCCACTCACGCCCAACGACCTCGACACTCACCAATACCCTAAAATATATAAAATATAACCCGAAAACTCTAGCACACACTCCCCGATACTAACCCAACGCGCGCACAAAGCCGAAACGAGGAAACCAAGTCGAAATGGCCGTTCGGTCATTTCGACGAACACGTGGTGCGCGGCTCGGAAAACCTCCTGAAACGCATACCAAACGAACTCGGAATCGGTCCAAAATTTACCCACGCGCTCTACACGATGTCTAGATCCTAGAAAATGTGGTCTCGCGTCGATTCTAGGTCCGTGGCGAAAACGCACACGCACTTAGAATCGGCGACGACGAAAAGCCCCAATTTCGCCCAAAACGCCCGTTTCTCCGCGACACGGCTTCCCGTGTCCAAACGGAGACACGCACTCACCCTCTAGACACCCGACAACGTCTACCTAGGTCCGTCTAACCTAGGGCATCACCCAAAATTGGGCCAAATTCGGATTCCACCCGAATTCGACACAAACCTAATGTTAAAGTCTCTAAACTCACCCAAACTAGTTCCAACTTCCTCCTACGGGTAGGGTTAGGGTCTAAGAAGGTTCTACAACACTAATTACACTACACAAAAAATAATTAGGAAGGGGAAAGTTAGGTTTTACCTCTTGGGAGTTGAAATCCCAAGGCCAAAGTCTCCGATCTCCTAGAAATCACCTCCCTCAAGCTCCAAGCCACCAATTCTAGCTCCCACACTAGATCTAAGCTCCTCACACCTAGGTTAGAGAAAATGTAAGGTTAGGGTTAGCTTAAAGAAGAAGAAATGGAAGAAAGAAAGAAGAAAGATGGAGAAAAGCTTACTTGGAGAAGGAAGGAAGAAGAAAGGAGAAGTGGAGAAGAAGAAGGAATGAAGAAGAAAAAGTAAATGAAGAGAGGGGGAGATGGGCTGCTGCTCACGGATGGGGGGGGGCTGTGGGAAGCTCACGGGTGGGGGTAGGTAGGGGTTTTACAAGTTTCAATTTCCCAAAACGCCCCTATTCACTCGGTTTTGGGTTTCGGGTTCCAAATGCGCTCAAACTAGTTCCAAATCTCTCCAACTAACCTCCTAAAAATAAAATAATAATTCTAAGCCCCAAAATAATTCTCACCAGGGTGTGGGCTGGGTCGGACATGGGTCCACTAGGGTCTGACATGGGTCCAGACTAGCCAAAACCCTAAAACAATCATAATAAAAATAATAAAAATAATGCAATCACTATTTAAATATAAATATAATTATTTAAATACAATCCACTATTTACCAAATAAAATAAAATAAAAAATAACCCTATTTTCTAGAATTGGGTAGTGACAAGTCTACCCTCCTTCAAATAATTTCGTCCTCGAAATTAAAGACGAAACTAGGACAGGAATGCAAGAAAGAACCATACCTCAGGGCTCGAAGAGATAGGGGTATCGCTCACGCATTTCATCCTCCCTCTCCCAAGTCGACTCCCCTGGAGAGTGATGCCTCCACGCGACGCGAACCAAGGGAATAGTCTGGTTCCTCAACACCTTCTCCCGCCGATCCAGAATCTCCACCGGCTGCTCTGGATAGCTAAGAGTAGGGCCCACTGCGATCTCCGAGTGATCCAATACGTGACTGGGATCCGCCACGTACCGTCTCAACTGTGACACGTGGAACACATCATGAACTCCCTCCAGCGTAGGCGGCAACTCAAGCCTATACGCCACGGCGCCAACCCTCTCAAGGATACGGAAGGGTCCGACGAAACGTGGGCTAAGCTTCCCGCCTCCACCGAAGCGAATAGTGCCCCGCGTCGGAGAAATCCTCAGGAACACCAGATCTCCAACCTAGCACAAACAAGGTCTCTGCACTTAGTCTAAAACAAGCAATCACAAGCAAACACAAGAACAAAATCTAGATTCTAAGCTATACCTCGAACTCCAAAGGTCTCCGGTGGCTATCGGCCCAATGCCGCTGCCTGTCCTGCGCCACCCGAAGTCTATCTCTAATGAGCTTGACCTTCTCCGCTGCATCAACCACCATCTCCGGGCCAAGCAAAGCTCTCTCACCTACATCATCCCATGATAACGGAGTGCGACACCTCCGTTCATACAACGCCTCAAAAGGTGACATCTCGATACTGGCTTGGTAGCTGTTGTTGTAAGCAAACTCTACCAAGTGCAAGTGATCCTCCCAAGAGCCTCTGAAATCCAAAACACAAGTCCGAAGCATGTCCTCAAGCGTCTGAATGGTCCTCTCTGACTGACCGTCTGTCTGCGGGTGATACGCACTACTAAACTTGAGCTGGGTGCCCAAGCTAGCCTGTAAACTCCCCCAGAAATGCGAAGTGAAGCGACTGTCCCGATCTGATACTATGCTCACTGGAACTCCATGCAGTCTGACTATCTGGCGCACATACATCTCTGCTAGTCTCTCTGTAGACGTACCCACTTTGAATGGTAAAAAGTGGGCCGATTTGGTCAACCTGTCCACGATGACCCAAATCGCATCCTTCCCGCCTGGAGAACGGAGAAGTCCAGAAACAAAATCCATGGTCACATGCTCCCATTTCCACTCCGGAATGGGTAGCGGCTGGAGTAATCCTCCTGGCCTCTGCCTCTCCGCCTTCACCTGCTGGCACACTAAGCATCGGGACACGAAGTGCGCTACCTCCTGCTTCATCCCGTACCACCATACATGCTGTCTCAGATCTCTATACATCTTGTTGGCACCTGGATGCATAGAGTACTGGGATCGATGCGCCTCCTGGAGAACCTCCTCGCGCAACGACCCACTCGGCACACACAACCTGGTACCGTGCCGCAAAGAACCATCATCAGCAATGGTGAAGTCATCTGCTAATCCTATCTGAACCTGCTCCCTGATGCTCCTCAGGGACTCATCCTCAAACTGTGTAGCCCTGATCCGGTCTACCAACTCTGACTGAATCTGTAGTCCCCACATCTGCATCTCAACTCCAGGCACTATCACCTCAATGCCCAAGCTCTCTAGATCTGCCAGAAGATAACGATCTGTAGTCAGGCACATAGCTACCGGATACCTGCTCAACGCATCCGCAACTACGTTTGCCTTCCCTGGATGATACTGCAATGATATGTCGAAGTCTTTCATCAACTCCAACCATCTCCTCTGCCTCATGTTCAGCTCTTTTTGGGTAAACACATACTTCAAGCTCTTGTGGTCTGTGAAGATCTCCACACGCTCTCCGTATAAATAGTGTTTCCACAACTTCAGAGCAAAGATGATCGCTGCCAACTCCAAATCGTGGGTAGGGTAGTTCTTCTCATGAGGACATAATTGCCTGGAAGCATAGGCAATCACCCTCCCATTCTGCTGCAACACACAACCCAATCCCTTCCCCGATGCATCACTATAGATAGTGAATCCTCCAGAACCTGATGGCAACGTTAACACTGGAGCTGTAGTCAACCTCCTCTTCAGCTCATCAAAGGCGATCTGGCACTCCTCTGACCAAACGAACTCCACGTCCTTCCGAGTCAGCCTGGACAACGGCTCTGCAATCCGGGAAAAATCCTGAATAAATCTCCTGTAATAACCTGCCAGTCTCAAGGAACTCCTGACCTCGGCTACTGAACTCGGAGCACTCCATGCCTCAACTGCCATGATCTTTCTCGGATCCACCGAGATACCCTCTCCAGTCACCACATGACCAAGGAATTCAACCTTGTCAAGGAAGAACTCACACTTCGAGAGCTTTCCATAAAGCTTCTCCTTCCTGAGAGTCTCCAGCACTATCCTCAGATGCTCCTCGTGCTCCTCTGGGGTCTTCGAATACACCAAGATGTCATCTATAAACACCACTACAAACCTGTCCAGATGCTGATGGAACACCTTGTTCATCAGATTCATGAACACTGCCGGGGCATTAGTCAACCCAAACGGCATCACCAAGAACTCATACTGTCCATATCTGGTCCGAAAAGCTATCTTCGGAATATCCTCCCTCCTGACCTTCACCTGGTGGTAGCCTGTCCTCAGATCAATCCTGGAAAACACCCTCGCTCCGCTCAACTGGTCAAAAAGATCATCAATACGCGGCAGTGGATACTTGTTCTTGATTGTGAGGTTGTTCAGAGCCCTGTAGTCGATACACATCCGTATCGACCCATCCTTCTTCGGCACAAAAAGTACCGGAGCACCCCACGGAGAAGAACTAGATATGATAAATCCCTTGTCCTGTAGCTCATCCACCTGCTTCTTCAACTCTATCAGCTCACTATTGCTGACTCTATAGACGTGCTGGGATATCGGCTCCGCGCCTGGCACCAAGTCTATAGAGAACTCCACGTCTCTGTCCGGAGGTAACCCTGGCAACTCCTCCGGAAAGACATCCATATACTCCTCTATCAGTGGATGTAGCGACCTCGGCTCTACCACCAGGGCTCCGCAGAAGACTCCCTCGGTCTGCTCCGCTGCTCCTCTGGCAAACTGAAACTCTGGCTCACCTGGCGGACTGAACAAAACTCTGCCTCTACGACAATCTATACTAGCACAATGCGTACTCAACCAATCCATCCCGAGTACAATATCGTAGCTCGGAAGTGGCATTACGAGTAGGCACACACTCAACTCTCGGCCTCCCAAGGTAACTCTCCGATCTCTGCAGACATCACGGACTAGGATGATACCACCCCCGGCCGTGATCTTGCAGAGTCTAGCTAAAGGTTCAGCAACAAGATGGTGTCTAACAGCAAAAGATACAGACACAAAGCTATGAGAAGCACCGAAATTAAATAAAGCAAGTGCTGGAATGGAATCAAGAAGAACACAGATCAAAAGAAGTCAATATAGTGCAAGAACGATATCATCAAAGAAGGACAGTAATATTGCAAAAGAAAACAATTTCAGGAAAAATTAAGATAGCAAGAAAAATCAGGAGGGGTCCTAGTTGTGATTGAGCACACTCTCTCTCAGCCTATCTTCTATATCCTATTGCAGGTAAACCTAAAAAGCAGACCTGCATGGGCCACCACCAAAAACGTGTCACGACCCGCACCCGAAAATCGGGCATGAGCCGTGGGTACGTCCAGCCTACGCCGCAGAATCGGCGGTAGAACGCTGTAAAGGTCCGTTCTAGGTCAACCAACTATCTAGATAACTCACAGAAAAATCCGGCATGACCTCTCCAAAAGGAGGGCAAAACCACGCAATATATATATGTGAATAAAATCCTCTCCAACAGGAGGGCAACCACGCAATATATATATGACAATAATCTCAATCACAAAACTAGAGGAAGAATATAAGCACGATATGATATAAACAAGAAACAGAACCAAGAGAGCAAGGCAATCCAAAATAATACAGTCCAGGTCTAAAAGCTACAACATCTCACAGAAGCACAAAAGAATAAGTACAGTCATCCAAAATACAAACCACTGGAAATAACCCAGGAAATCCACCTAGCTAACTAGGGTGTTATAGGCGTCTCCTCGGCGCACTCCTCCTCGGGGTCACAACAGTCGTCAACACCAGGCCCGTAGAACGTAGGGCAATAGTCCTCAGGATCCTTGGAAAAAATATGCCCAGTCAGGACTGGAGCGAAGTACATAACTCTGAAAGCAACTCCAAATGCATGGTAAGGTGTATATGACGAGCAATAGAAAAGTAATCAAGATGCACAGAAAATAAATATATGCTGGAGCACAATAAGTAGCTGTAAGGTAAACTGGAAAACAATACAAGTAGTGGAAAAGTAACTACAGGTGAGAAACATGAATACTAGCTAAGTGCCTTGAGCACAAGTTCGTTATGTGATCGGCTTAGGTTGCACATGAAAAACACTAAGATAACTCCGTTATGCGTGAGTTGCATAACCGACATACACATGAATACTGTTTGGCTTTGATCACATAACCAACTCACTACTCCCCTCCCCCACTAATACCATTGGATCCAACCACAACACGCTACGTACATGATAATAGCTCGCGCACACGAAGGCGAGAGCACAATAAGCACATGATAGCACATGAGAATCAATACCCGAAGCACATGATGAAATACACGTGATAGAGTACCCGCTGAACACGGTAAGGGGGATAGCATCTCATGACGGGATCCACTAGTACCAGCTCGTGTAACAATGTGTCAGAATCAAGTATTACAGTTCTAGAACAGGTGATATAAACGCTATCATGAAATGGAAACTATCAGAGGTAGGTACTCGCCTGATGTCCTGAGCAACTGATAAGGATCGAGATCCGGACCGGTGTCGCAGGGACCTAATACGAAAAGCAAGGATTAAACAGGGTTTTAAGCATTTAAAATGATATAAAATAATTAAAAATAGGCTTCTAGGGCTATTCTAGGTCGAACGGGTCAAACCGGTGAAATTCGGGTCAAAAAGTCAACCCGGGGTCCAAAAAGTCAACTCTAGGTCAAAACTAGGTCAAACGTTGACTTTTACGGTCAACGGAGACAAATTTGGTCAAAGCTAGGTCAAACTAGGGTGCCCCTGAAATTCTAGGTCAAACCGAGCTCATAAAGCTACTAAACTCACAAACTCGCCTAATCGAGATACCGGGACACCCTCGGTATCCGATACCTCGCCCTAGGCCACGCACCCCGCCTAAACCCGCTAAAACCTATGCTAGCACGCGTAATTATATATACATAAACATATAAAAATCACTCTAAAGTATTTCCTAGGCTAATGCTCAAATACCCCGCTCGAAACTCAATACCTTGAATATCTCAAGGTATCGAGATACCTCGGTATCTCAAGGTATTGAGGTTTCGCTCTAAAACCCTCTAACTAGCTATCTAGCTAATGATTATGCACCTAGTTATTAATCTAGGCTAGGTAATATAGATATCTACTATCTATTAATACATCTAAGTAGGTATCTACCTATATACATATATATATCCACACACACATACCCAATACCCATTACCTTACCCAATCATAACATATATATATATATTACCTATCAAGATATCTATATATATATATATATATATAAGTATAGGTATATAGATATCTATATCTTAGGTAGATATATCTAAGTATCTAGCTATCTACCTATCTATAATCTATAAATCTAACTATCTACCTATTATCTAGGTAACTATCTAATCTATCTAATAACTTATCTAACTAACTATCAATGCATCTATCTAACTACCTATCTAACTATATGTATTTATATCTATACATATAGATATAAATATATATCTAATACCTATCTAGATATCTATATATCTATCTATCTAAGTATCTATCTATCTAAATACCTAGCTATCTAACTATCAATATCTATCTCACTATCTATTTATCTTATCTACCTAACTATCTATCTATTGATATATCTATCTATCTAACTTATTATCTATCCACCTATCACATATATATATACCAATCTCTCACTCTCCCTCACTAGCTCTCGCTACTAGCCGCTGCTACTGCTCCTTGCTTCGCATTTGCTGCTGCTACTGCTCTATGCTACTGCTGCTGCTGATCTATGCTGCTGCTGCTGCTGATTCTGCTGCTGCTGCACTTGCTACTGCTACTGCTGCTGCTGCTGGTTCCCCCCCTTCCAACACACAAGCACACACACATACATACCCATACATATATATATATATCACTCTCTCTCTCTATATATATATATATCTACATATATATCTATATATATATCAACTAGATACATATATATATACACACACTTAACTACACACTCTAACACACACACTAGCACACTCACACACTAATACACACACACTTAAACACACACACCTATAAATATACATAGCTATATATATATATATATATAAACACACATATTAATATATATATGCACACTTACAAATATATATATATACATACCAATACACACACACACTCTAAGATATATATATATATATATATATACACATACACATATATATATATATATATATATATATATATATATATATATATACACATACACACACAAGCACACTTATACATATACATATATATATATACACATAGACATATACATATACAAGTACATAAATATAAATACACACATATATATAAATATATATATACATATACACACATACAAATATATATAAATATATATATATAGACACATATAAATACAACACAACCACGCACACAACACTCAAACCACACGCCCCACTCACGCCCAACGACCTCGACACTCACCAATACCCTAAAATATATAAAATATAACCCGAAAACTCTAGCACACACTCCCCAATACTAACCCAACGCGCGCACAAAGCCGAAACGAGGAAACCAAGTCGAAATGGCCGTTCGGTCATTTCGACGAACACGTGGTGCGCGGCTCGGAAAACCTCCTGAAACGCATACCAAACGAACTCGGAATCGGTCCAAAATTTACCCACGCGCTCTACACGATGTCTAGATCCTAGAAAATGTGGTCTCGCGTCGATTCTAGGTCCGTGGCGAAAACGCACACGCACTTAGAATCGGCGACGACGAAAAGCCCCAATTTCGCCCAAAACGCCCGTTTCTCCGCGACACGGCTTCCCGTGTCCAAACGGAGACACGCACTCACCCTCTAGACACCCGACAACGTCTACCTAGGTCCGTCTAACCTAGGGCATCACCCAAAATTGGGCCAAATTCGGATTCCACCCGAATTCGACACAAACCTAATGTTAAAGTCTCTAAACTCACCCAAACTAGTTCCAACTTCCTCCTACGGGTAGGGTTAGGGTCTAAGAAGGTTCTACAACACTAATTACACTACACAAAAAATAATTAGGAAGGGGAAAGTTAGGTTTTACCTCTTGGGAGTTGAAATCCCAAGGCCAAAGTCTCCGATCTCCTAGAAATCACCTCCCTCAAGCTCCAAGCCACCAATTCTAGCTCCCACACTAGATCTAAGCTCCTCACACCTAGGTTAGAGAAAATGTAAGGTTAGGGTTAGCTTAAAGAAGAAGAAATGGAAGAAAGAAAGAAGAAAGATGGAGAAAAGCTTACTTGGAGAAGGAAGGAAGAAGAAAGGAGAAGTGGAGAAGAAGAAGGAATGAAGAAGAAGAAGTAAATGAAGAGAGGGGGAGATGGGCTGCTGCTCACGGATGGGGGGGGGCTGTGGGAAGCTCACGGGTGGGGGTAGGTAGGGGTTTTACAAGTTTCAATTTCCCAAAACGCCCATATTCACTCGGTTTTGGGTTTCGGGTTCCAAATGCGCTCAAACTAGTTCCAAATCTCTCCAACTAACCTCCTAAAAATAAAATAATAATTCTAAGCCCCAAAATAATTCTCACCAGGGTGTGGGCTGGGTCGGACATGGGTCCACTAGGGTCTGACATGGGTCCAGACTAGCCAAAACCCTAAAACAATCATAATAAAAATAATAAAAATAATGCAATCACTATTTAAATATAAATATAATTATTTAAATACAATCCACTATTTACCAAATAAAAAAAAAAAAATAACCCTATTTTCTAGAATTGGGTAGTGACACTTCCCTTCGCACCTTTACTTGATGATAAACCGATCTCAAGTCAATCTTGGTGAACACTACTGCTCCTGTCAACTGGTCAAATAAATCGTTGATCCGCAGCAGGGGGTACTTGTTCTTGATAGTCAAAGCATTAAGGGCTCTGTAATCAATGCACATGCGTACTGTTCCATCCTTCTTAGGTACAAATAGCACTGGCACTCCCCATGGTGATGCACTAGGACGGATAAATCCCTTGTCCTGTAACTCCTCTAATTGTAGCTTCAGCTCATCTAGTTCTTTCTTCGCCAATCGGTATACATTAGAAGATACCGGCGCTGCTTCGGGTACTAGCTCGATGGTGAACTCCACGTCTCTATCTGGCGGTAAGCCTGGCAGTTCTTCGGGGAATACATCTTCAAATTCTGCAACTATTGGTGGGGGTACAATCTCCATAGCCATGCAAGTTCCTGCCATCTGTCCTACTTCTTGCTCGATGGTTCCTCGTATGTACTCGAACTCTGGCTGATCTGGCTGTCTAAAGGTGACGCTACCCTTCCGGCAGTTCAGTACGGCATTATACTGGCTTAGCCAGTCCATGCCTAATACAACATCAAAGTATGGCATGGGCAATACCAAGAATCGCGCTCTCATCTCTCTACCACATACAACTACCGAGCACGTTCTGATAGTGCTGGTAACCGGCACGATACCTCCTCCGGTAAGAATCTTCCAACTCTTAGGTAAGGGAGAAGTCGCTACTCTATGCATTGCTACAAATCTACTAGATATAAATGACAATGTAGCTCCAAAATCAAATAATACAGTTGCAGGTAATGATGCAACTAAAATGGTACCTATGATAGCTTCTCCTTCTGTTTCTTCTTCAGTAGCTGCTAATGCAAAGGCTTGTCCTTGCCTCTGTCCTCCGGTCTGCTGACGAGCTCGCTCAAACTGTGCCTGCTGTTGGGCCAAGGGTGGTCCCCTCTGAAATCCTCTGGGGGCTGGTGGACGCTGTCCTCCTGGTGGGGGTAGTATCCTCTGTACTGGTGCTGTTGGCCTCTGGCCTGTCTGTAGTGCTGCTTCTCTGCGCTGCGGGCAATCTCTGACAAGGTGCCGATTGGACCCGCATATCATGCATAATCCCAACTTCTTCCGACAATCCTTAATGACGTGTCCCTTCTTGCCACAATGGTGACAAGTCGGGAGCTCCTGCTGTGGATATGGCACTGCCCTCTGCAGTGTCTGTGCTCCTGGACGACGGATCGGTCCTCCTGCTCCTGGCTGTGCTCTGGCTGGTGTAGTCGTGATGGTACGTCTAGCTCCTCTGACTATGGCCTCTTGGACTATGTAAAACCCCTATTTTAAAAAAAAATTATATTTTTTATTTTTTATTAATTAATAATTTAATTATGGTAATTATGTGCTAAATAGGAGAAATAGATTTTTATTAATTTTATTTTTGGGTGTTCGGGCACTTAGAGGACTTATGGGACCATTAGAAATTTTTCGGAATTTATTCCGTGTAGGAGACCCCTTGAGCAGTTGCTAGCCTAATGTTGTGCATTATTCTAATCTAGAATTTTTCTATGAGTATATATATATATATATATATATATATATATATATATATATATATATATATATATATATGCATATATTAATAGGAAAAAGAAGATTAAGAAAAGAATTAATTAAATAAAACTTAACAAATAAATATACTAATAATAATATAATAATAATAACAATGATAACAACTTTGCTATCCCTCTTCAGTACTTGCTATTGACCGCCCCTACAGCAACTTGTTTGCTACCAAAGACCCGCCTTCAGCCTATTTGATCCAGACCCACCCCTTTATGCTTCAGCGGCCTCTTCCCCTTCTTTTATTTTCACGCGGACTCAACCGATCCACATCCTCTCTCCCCTATTAAATATATATATATATATATATATATATATATATATATATATATATATATATATATATATATATATATATATATATATATATATATATATATATATTTCTCTCTCAAACCCTAACCTAAATCTCCAGACCTCCTCTTCCCATCTAGAGCCGTCACCGCAGCCAGAGAAGCCCCACCAAGCCATCCAACCATCCAGATGACTCCGACCTCGCGCCCTGCAGAATCCCACTCGAAGCACCTTCGCTCCGGAGTGATTTTCCGTCGACTCGCTCAACCAAATGCTGTTCCGTCTTCACCGGTATGATCACCCCTTAACCCTCTTCTATATTTGTTTTATAGACAATCTCGGAAAATGTGTACCCCTAGGTGAAAAACAGCGCCCAAGTTGGGCGAGCAGACAGAATTCTGGAATCGCAGAATTCCAGAATGACCACCCATATTGCCGAGTTCGTATCTCCCACCACAGAGATCCGAATTCGGTAATTCTTTTTGATACCTGTAGAATACCTGACCTAGTTTATTTTCTGTTAAATAACCCTATGCTATTAGTTGCTGTGGACATAATTATATTCGTCACAAAACTACGTGCACCCACTTTTTCCAGATTTCCAAAAGTTGGAAAACGGAGCGCGCCCCGCCAAACGGGACCGCCCCGCCGTGTGCCAAGTGTACCGAATGGTGCACGCAGCATAATCGGACACGTAAAAATTTGTGGAGACTGATTTGGACGCGTGTGCGCGCCGGAATCAGACCGTATCCACGGACACACACCGTGTCGCAACTTTTGTGGAACTCGCACGTATTTTGTGCACGCTTGTCAGATTGCGACAAAACTTGTGCCACTGGACTCGTGGTAACGCGCTGGTCCTGTGACCCAATTTTCACGCAATTCTGAGACGGTTGACCAAATCACTAATTGGCGGGCCCTACAGTTGACTTTTGGACAAAATTGAGTTCGGCCCATCGGAATCCACATTTGGACATACCATTGGGTTCGTATTGACATTTAGAGTTATTTAACCTATAGTTTGTCCCATTTAGAGACTGTTATCCTTGGCACGCTTTTCGGTGCAAAGTGGGCCACATGTGGACCCCACTTTTACCTGAAATTATCGTTTTGCCCCTGTGTCCAAATTAGACGAAAGGGAAGTACTTTTTAGCTATTTTGCTTATTCTGGGAACGTTGGTGATGTTTATTTTAGCATCCGGAGACGTTCATTCTGAGGCCGTAGCTTCTGACTCTTGGTGTTGACATTGGGACACTACATTTTGCAGCCTTCTTGCCAGGCAAGATACCTTGCCAAATTGTTTACTGTACTTTGTATGCTATTTATATATATTTTTTTTATTTCATTTCTGTATAGTTTTTGCATGTGTAGTTTTTCTCCAGTCATTACTATGTATTAGATATGTTGACACACACATGACACCTAGTATCATGGGAGGACAATCATTAGGCGTATGGGCTTTTAACCACTCTGGTAACACCGTAGTCACTAGCATGCACTATGGTGGGTCGTGTCCGATGGTCGCTACCCCCGAGGTATGTCGATTGATGGAGTCCGAGGGTCGCTACCCCCGAGGTATGCCGGCTGATGATGTTCATGGACGAGTGCATGAGTTGTGAGGCTTAGATCGAGTAGACTACCCTTGCCCATACGTCGAAAAGTTGTCCTTATTTGCATTCATATAGATGGTCTTGTACAGCGTACTTATTTATTTTCAAATTATATGCATGTTTACTGTATTCAAGTTGGCTCGTATTTTCTGTATCTTGTTATGTCCCTCTGAGGACCTGGTCCTCTGCCAGGTGTATCTGCTCTTGAGTATTTGCAGGAGTACGGGCCTGGACCTGACGCATTCCTTTCTGCCGAGGAGGTCTTACCTTCTGAGCATCGTTGATTATCTAGCGATGGATTCTTTTAGCTGATACACTTTTGTCTTCACATTATTTTATATTGGAGATTTTATACTCCTCTCTCATTTTAGTTTTGGTTATAGTCTTTGGTAGTGGATTTGTCTCCACCCGACTATTATTTTCTGGATATTTCAGACTCCTTATTCTAGCTTAGTATTTCTTTTCTATGACTTGTTGTGTGGATGAGATTAGCATATCTGTGACTTGTGACATTATATATACCACATGTGAGTTTATATTCATATTACAGCGTACGTATGGGTTATGGTTTCCATATATTGGAGTTGCCATATCCATGCGGCTGGCATGCTTACATGTTCCTAGTCCTACGTATTTGGGACTGGGGCATGACATGTTTTTGTGGTGGCCTATGCAGGTCGAGTTAGCCGTTTCGGTTACGTAACTGTACCGAGCGGGCCTGCACCTAGGATTAGAATTTTAGATCTCATCCACACTTGGCTATAACTTACCTTCCTTCCAACATGTCCTACTTAAGCTCTTGCATCCTGCTTGATTCATGTACTCTTCTTAATCCTTCGTCCATCTCTTGTAGAGAGATGAATTTGAATAACGGGCATGCCGCCACCGGTGACAACACGTCTCCAGGGGACGATGACCAACCACTAGGAGTGACCTCAACGACACCTCTTTTCCCGGACCGGATGGACTGACTAGCAACCAAATTCCATCAACTCCTTCCATGGTACCTAATGGGACATTTCCAGCTCCACTAGCACCGCAGGATGGCCAGACACAGCTGTTCCAATTCTTCCAGATGATAATACAGGAACAAAGGCAGCAGGCAGCCGAACAGAGGCAGCAAACAGCAGAGCAAAGGCTAGAATTTCTGGCAGCGCTTGAGAGAATGGCTGCACTAGCCCCTGCACCAACCCAGGCACTAGTTTCAGTACCACAAGCTCGGGTTGGTTCAGTCAAGGACTTTGTGCAGATGGGCCCTAAGCCATATAAGGGTAATGAGAGTCCAGAGGAGACCACGAACTGGATTGCCAATACCAAGAAGTTGTTAGAGGCATCACAATTACCTTCTGACCTATGGATGATAGGTGTGAGGACTCAGTTAGAAGGCAACGCGCATCACTGGTGGGAATCAATGGAGCGCCAGTTGGGTACGCGTCAGACTTGGGAACAATTCTTGGAATGCTTTGAGAGGAAGTACTTCCCGGATACTGTAAGGGACGCATTGTACGATCAGTTCCTCCATCTAGAGCAAGGGGACAAGACGGTTGATGAGTATGACGCAGAATTTAGTCGTCTCAGTAAGTATGGCACAGTCCTAATACCTAATGACTTGGAGAAGGCTAAGAGGTTTCACCGCGGGCTGACTCAGGAGCTCCAGCACTACACTAGCTCCCAGTCCCGGATCTCTTATGCCGAGCTATTGACAGAGGCCAGGATCCAGGAGGCCATCAGCAAGGGAAACGAAATTCAACAGAGAATTCACCAAGGACCAGTAAGGATACAGCAAGGAGGACCCATTCGACACCCTTTGACACGCCAGCAATCAGATAGTGCTGCACCATATCCAACCAAGGAGCTCCGTACTTGTCACTATTGTGGAAGGACAGGTCATATTCTAAGAGACTGTCATCGTCGATTGGGGTTGTGCATGATATGTGGATCAAGTCACCATCAAGCCCGAGAATGTCCTAAACAGAACCAGAGACCTATGGCATTAGAATCAGGAACACCGCATACACCCTCAAGTATAGAAGACCAAAGGGACCCACCACTGCTTCTACAGTCTGCACAAATGGAGGGGACTAGACCCCAGTTGAATAACCAAGGACAAGGCCAAGCACTCATTATGACAAGTATGGGAGAGCAGACACAGGAAGCCGTAGATACAGGTACGACCTTTTTGTTATAACTGTCTTTGCATACTCATAACCCCATTGTGACACAAGCTCTTAGATGCAAAAATAGATATAGAATTATATATATGGTAGTCTAGCAGTTATGAGGATATATTTCTACTCTATCCAGATGGCATACACGCGATGCTAATGGATGACGGGAGTAGCAGTAGTAGTATTCTTCCCCTATCCTTATCTCGCCCTCTTGGGTGACTCATCTCCTCCTTTTGTATTCATTCCTTATCTCGTGCGTAACTCTTCCTATCATAGTCATATCTTTCGTGCCATTATGAATTATTTGATATCAACCTCACCCCTATTTTGTTAGTTAAACATAAATGTGTTAGTAATGCTTGATAACTAAGGATGAGTTCTTAATATATATATGCACTATAGCAATATCTGTATTCTTTAGTAGTTTAACCCTTAAGTAGCACCATGTAGCCTAGTAGAAATTGTTAGATCATTTGAGGCAGATCATACCCCTAATAGTTAGTCAAGACCTTAAGTGTCTCCCTAAAAACTTAGACTATGCCTAGGAAAGAGTTGAAGGCACTTGTTATGAACTGATGACTATGACAAATCGCTGGCGAGGTAGCGACAGTTGCAGCCAGACGATTATGGTAGAATAGTCGAATTACTTGCAGCCATACTGGCCAGGTGGCGTGGCAGTATTAGACTATGATACTTGACGGTTATGGGAAAAGTCATAGTTATGAGATTCTAGACAGGTATCCCAAGATTCTCGACCGAATAAATGTATTGCCGTACAAACATAGACAATAGCTTCAAAGAATGTGACTACTAGTAGAAATTTTGTAAGTTGGGTAGTATAGACGAGTTAGAGGATGATAAAATAGTGGATGGACAATAGATGAGAAAGTGTTAGAATGGCAAACCATGAGTTTAGGAGTCCTACTAGATACCAATGTAGTGTAATAGTTATAGTTATCATTATGAATATGGGTTAGTGTCAATTTCGAGGACGAAATTTTTGTAAGTTGGGTAGAATGTAAAACCCCTATTTTAAAAAAAAAATTCTATTTTTTTTTATTAATTAATAATTTAATTATGGTAATTATGTGCTAAATAGGAGAAATAGATTTTTATTAATTTATTTTTGGGTGTTCGGGTACTTAGAGGACTTATGGGACCATCAGGAATTTTTCGGAATTTATTCCGTGTAGGAGACCCCTTGAGCAGTTGCTAGCCTAATGTTGTGCATTATTCTAATCTAAAATTTTTCTATGAGTATATATTATATATATATATAAAAATATATATATATATATATGCATATATTAATAGGAAAAAGAAGATTAAGAAAAGAATTAATTAAATAAAACTTAACAAATAAATATACTAATAATAATAACAATGATAACAACTTTGCTATCCCTCTTCAGTACTTGCTATTGACCGCCCCTACAGCAACTTGTTTGCTACCAAAGACCCGCCTTCAGCCTATTTGATCCAGACCCACCCTTTTATGCTTCAGCGGCCTCTTCCCCTTCTTTTATTTTCACGCGGACTCAACCGATCCACATCCTTTCTCTCCCCTATTAAATATATATATATATATATATATATATATATATATATATATATATATATATATATATATATATTTCTCTCTCAAACCCTAACCTAAATCTCCAGACCTCCTCTTCCCATCTAGAGCCGTCACCGCAGCCAGAGAAGCCCCACCAAGCCATCCAACCATCCCGACGACTCCGACCTCGCGCCCTGCAGAATCCCACTCGAAGCACCTTCGCTCCGGAGTAATTTTTCGTCGACTCGCTCAACCAAACGCTGTTCCGTCTTCACCGGTATGATCACCCCTTAACCCTCTTCCATATTTATTTTATAGCCAACCTCGGAAAACGTGTACCCCTAGGTGAAAAACAGCGTCCAAGTTGGGCGAGCAGACAGAATTCTGGAATCGCAGAATTCCAGAATGACCACCCATATTGTCGAGTTCGTATCTCCCACCACAGAGATCCGAATTTGGTGATTCTTTTTGATACCTGTAGAATACCTGACCTAGTTTATTTTCTGTTAAATAATCCTATGCTATTAGTTGCTGTGGACATAATTATATTCGTCACAAAACTGCGCGCACCCACATTTTTCAGATTTCCAAAAGTTGGAAAACGGAGCGCGCCCCGCCAAACGGGACCGCCCCGCCGTGTGCCAAGTGTACCGAATGGTGCACGCAGCGTAACTGGACACGTGAAAATTCATGGGGACTGATTCGGATGCGTGTGCGCGCCGGAATCAGACCGTATCCGCGGACACACACCGTATCACAACTTTTGTGGAACTCGCACGTATTTTGTGCACACTTGTCAGATTGCGACGAAACTTGTGCCACTGGACTCGTGGTAATGCGCTGGTCCTGTGACCCAATTTTCACGTAATTTTGAGACGGTTGACCAAATCGCCAATTGGCGGGCCCCACAGTTGACTTTTGGACAAAATTGAGTTCGGCCCATCGGAATCCACATTTGGACATACCGTTGGGTTCGTATTGACATTTAGAGTTGTTTGACCTATAGCTTGTCCCATTTAGAGACTGTTACCCTTGGCACGCTTTTCGGTGCAAAGTGGGCCACATGTGGACCCCACTTTTACCTGAAATTATCGTTTTGCCCCTGTGTCCAAATTGGATGAAAGGGAAGTACTTTTTAGCTATTTTGCTTATTCTGGGAACGTTGGTGATGTTTATTTCAGCATCCGAAGACGTTCATTCTGAGGCCGTAGCTTCTGACTCTTGGTGTTGACATTGGGACACTACATTTTGCAGCCTTCTTGCCAGGCAAGATACCTTACCAAATTATTTACAGTACTTTGCATGCTATTTATATTTCTTTTTATTTATTTCATTTCTGTATAGTTCTTGCATGTGTAGTTTTTCTCCAGTCATTACTATGTATTAGATATGTTGACGCACACATGACACCTAGTATCATGGGAGGACAATCATTAGGCGTATGGGCTTTTAACCACTCTGGTAACACCGTAGTCACTAGCACGCACTATGGTGGGTCGTGTCCGATGGTCGCTACCCCCGAGGTATGTCGATTGATGGAGTCCGAGGGTCGCTACCCCCGAGGTATGTCGGCTGATGATGTTCATGGACGAGTGCATGAGTTGTGAGGCTTAGATCGAGTAGACTACCCTTGCCCATACGTCGAAAAGTTGTCGTCATTTGCATTCATATAGATGGTCTTATACAGCGTACTTATTTATTTTCAAATTATATGCATGTTTACTGTATTCAAGTTGGCTCGTATTTTCTGTATCTTGTTACGTCCCTCTGAGGACCTGGTCCTCTGCCAGGTGTATCTGCTCTTGAGTATTTGCAGGAGTACGGGCCTGGACCTGACGCATTCCTTTCTGCCGAGGAGGTCTTACCTTCTGAGCATCGTTGATTATATAGCGATGGATTCTTTTAGCTGATACACTTTTGTCTTCACATTATTTTATATTGGAGATTTTATACTCCTCTCTCATTTTAGTTTTGGTTATAGTCTTTGGTAGTGGATTTGTCTCCACCCGACTATTATTTTCTGGATATTTCAGACTCCTTATTATAGCTTGGTATTTCTTTTCTATGACTTGTTGTGTGGATGAGATTAGCATATCTGTGACTTGTGACATTATATATACCACATGTGAGTTTATATTCATATTACAGCGTACGTATGGGTTATGGTTTCCATATATTGGAGTTGCCATATCCATGCGGCTGGCATGCTTACGTGTTCTTAGTCCTACGTATTTGGGACTGGGGCGTGACAGACTCTCGCCTCTGCAAGAACCTCTTCATAAGAAATCCTCGCCTGCGTGGTGGTATACCTCTGTAGCTCGAGATTGAGGCCGTGATGAAACCTCTGGGCTTTCTCAAGATCGGTGGGTATCTGGACTGTACCAAATCTGCTAAGGCGGCTGAACTCCATGTCATAGGCGTCAACAGTCATATTTCTCTGTTCTAGATGTAGGAACTGGGAGTACAGGGCATTTTTGACTGTAGTTGGGAAATACTTTGCATTGAAATGTTCTAGAAACTGTTCCCAAGTCTGGTTCTTTCCTACACTGCGCTCAATGGAATCCCACCAATGATGGGCGTTGCCTTTTAGCTGGGCCCTCACTGCGATCATCCAAAGGTCGGGGTGCAGTTGTGAAGCTTCTAATAGCATCTCCGTGTTGGTGACCCAGCCGGAGATTTGTTTTGCAGTCTCATTGCCTGAAAAAGTATCTGGTCCCATCTGTCGGAACCATCTAACAGTGCCACCTGTCTGGGCTGGTGGAGGTGCTGGTGCTGGTGCTGGGACATGTGTCCTCTCTAGTACTGCCATCAAACTCTGTCTCAATGTCTCTGTCTGATGCCACTGTGCTTGCATCATCGCCTGGAAGAACTGAAGCATTTGTGGTTGTCCATTTGGCTGTGGCATCTGGGGTGGATAAGGTGGAGGTGGTGGTAGTGGAATCTCTGGCTGTGCGGTAGGCGTCTCCTCAGATGTCGGCCTCTCAGTCTGCGGCATCGGTGTAGCTCCTGAAGTCTGGCCCTCACAGTGTTGCGTGGGGATTGTCTGGGAAGTCTGTCCCTCAGGCTGCGGTGTAGGATCGCCCTGCGATGTCTCGCGCCAATGTATCAGCGGGGTCTGTAGCGGGGGTTGCTCTTGGGGTACCTCCTCTCCTTGAGTGGTATTATCTGGCATTGCGGCACGGGGTGCTCCTCGTCCACTGCACAAATTCATCTTGCTACAAGAGATGGATTTCATTAAAAGCGTACGAGGACTACAAACAGGATGCAAATATTTAGAAGCAATATGAAGGAAGTTCAAAGGCGAATCAAAAAGTGGATGAGACCTAGTAATTTCTATCCTATTGCAGGCTCGCTGGGCATGTTACCATACCACAAGCAAAAATAAGAGACATGCATGGGCCACCACTAAAATCATGTCACGCCCCAGTCCTAAAAGTACACGGGACCAGGCCACGTGGCAATAGCCAGCTGACACGTCTTCGAGGATATCCCAATTTAATGGATCCACGAAGAGTGCTACGCTGTCCTAAAATACTAACATGTCCAATATCAGTCAATAACAGGTAATCTAATCTCATCCATAATATAAAGAGCAAAAAGTACTAAATAAACTGCTGGATAATAAATACCAGTCTCAAGATATCATAGTACAATCAGTGAAGTCTGGTGGGAACAAACCACTACTATGACGAAATAAAGTACTGGAATGAGATATAAAAGATAATGATAAGGGCATCGGATGACTAGATAGTGATGCACCCAATCTAGGCTGAAGGCCTACCAACTGATCACGGAAACTCTGACGGCTGCACCTCTAACTCCTCGGCTGTAGCAAATCTCGTCTCCTGTCCGGGGCCGTATACGGTGGGGTAGAAAGCCTCGTCTAAATCTGGAAGGGAACCAGGTCCTCAGAGGGACGTAACAAGATACAAAGAGACAAACCATATATATAAACACTGAATAAAATAAATGCAATAAAGGGTGTACTAGCCAATCTAAGTGAATGCAACGTGAGAACAACTGTGAGTATATGAGAAGGTGTAGGCTAAACATATGCTGACGTAATTCACCAGTCGTGACAACCGGCTAGTATATGCCACATATGTCCCCTATAACACGGGCGCAGGAATACAGTAATGTCCAATATTCTATAGAGCGTGGTATCTGCAATGTCATCAAGTAACGTCCACATTCTACAGAACGTGGTATCAGTAATATATAAATACGTCCGTATCACTCCGTCGAGTGCGGTATCAGTGTAAAGGAGTGGGGTGTCCCATATGCCTACCAGTCGTCCTCCCCTCCCAATGTAGATATACCCATCAAATAATTGACACGCATATCCCTTATCTAAATGCCAAGTCTCTAAACTGAAATAGTCCTATATTGCTTGCTAACCATGATGCACGTCACACGCAGCGATAGCTAGTCGATCATGCGAACACACATCCCAATATGAGATTTATCACTATAAATACGTGTAAAAAGTGTCAGGTCTTGGAAGATAATAGGGTATCATCCAATGAGGTGAGTCTGCTAATGACTAAGTCAATGTATACTAATCTTCGACGTACCCGTCGAATGCACCCGAGACAATCTCGGACGCGCACAGTTGTATAAAGCAAACAACAAGCATATAATACAACATTTGCATCATTTAAATTAGACAGTAAATATGGCAAGGTATCTTGCATGAGTCTTCGAGAGATGAATGCCAAAAGCCTGTTCCGGTAGTGTCTCCTGGCTGATCCAAAGACCCTGGACAATAATATAACACAATAATACAGGCATCAGATACTACGCCTTATCTACGTACTGTTAAGACGCTAATCTTGAATACTTGTCACGAGTTCTCTGTTGCTTGAGTACAGTATCACATGCGCACTTAGCTAGGGTGTACACGGGTGTTGTCTTCTGTTAACAGGTGCCTCGGGGCAATAATTATCCAGTTACGGCTATCCATGATCTATGTTCTCGGCGAACACCTGTCTTTGGTTTCTATATTTAATGCACGTGGTTTATAACCAGACGTTGAATTAACGAAAGTCCTATATGACAGGTATCGTGGTTAAGGAATTTATGTTTATTAACAAATTCTATTCTGGTTAATCATTAAGCCATCATCATTTTAATTAGGGTTAGAAAGGTTGTGTTTCAACTATGATTCACGATACACGAACCTAACAATCATTCATGGACATGATACGTGGTGAGATGGTTGGAACACAAGAAAGGAACTGCTGGAGGACGAGTACCTGTTCGATAGGACGTGGGGCGTCTGCTCCTTCGACGAGGGTATCTCCGGCAGCGTGGATGGGTCGCCTCGCGGGTGGTGGGACAGTCGGGGTCGGGCAGCAGTCGGCGGGCAGTCGGCTGGGGAGCAGCCGGTCGGGGGAGCAGTCGGGTCGGGCCGTCGGCTAAAAGCAGCCGGTCGGGGGGAGCAGTCGGCTAGGAGCGGCTGGTCGGGGGGAAAAGCAGTCGGATTGGGACAGCTGTCGGGGAGGGAGTGTAGCGCCCCGTTCTCCCGGTGCGGAGAGCGCGGCTAAGAAACACAAACGGTATCGTTCGATCGGGATAGATTGAATTAAGAACTCGTCCTCGTTATGGATTTGTTTCTTCGGAATCGATTCCCATATTCAGTGGACCGCGCCCCAAGGATCGGCTTAGCGGCAGAGTCAGGAGGGATCTCTCCGCTGCTATCTTTTATTGCCTCGGTTTTCGATGTCGCTTGTTGCTTTCGTGCTTTGAGTTGGTTTTGGGAATTGCTTGTTTTCCTTGAACGGTTTCGATGGTTTTCATTGTTTTCTTTCATTGAACTGCACTTCTATTTCGAAATTGGAAAGAGAGGAAGAAATATTAATTGAGCTGTTCGTGTGCAGGTGAACGAGCAGTAGGCGGCTTGCGAGCGGAGTCGTGAATCGCCTCTTTCCTTCTTCTTTCCAAAATCTAAGTGAGTGGCTACCAACCCGATTAGCTAGCCCTGCTTCCAAGCTTCACTCCTTTGCCCCGATCAAACGATACCAAGTAATAATAAAAGAAACCAAGATAAAAGAGAATAGACTTGGTTATTATGCTTGTCAACCAAACATGTGAACTGTTATCTTATGTATGCTTGTTCGTGCAAATGTTCTATAAAACGTGCTAAGTATAGAACACATCTTGTATATGCATAATTGTTCAGGGAGGCTATGCAAAATAAATCATGCAATACTGCTTGTCGTGTACTCGTGTTCTTGCACTCGTGTTGCCTCAAATGCATGACTTGTTAACTTGTTCAATCGTGTTCGATCATGGACAACTTGTGCACAAGGTATTGGTTCTGCGAACGGTCGCTGGGGCACTGGCACCGATCCGATCCGGGCGGAACTCGTGTGTAGTCTTCGTGTTCGGGACCGGATAGCTTGCAGCGCAATCGTGTTCTCTCGTAGCATGCTATCCTTGTCCCCGGCTACGTCCACTATGGCAACCATGCCAGTGATCATCGTATATATTTAAACCTGTTGCAAACTAACTTGTGTCTTCGTGGCAGAGAAGGCATGGTAAGTATTGTGCAGGTAATTCAGACGGGTAGGTAAAATCCACCGAACGGTGGCACGTTCATTTCAGTAAATTCTATATGCTGCTTACTTGTAAATGAACTAAGGCAAGATAGAAACCCACAAAATATGCATGCTTCACTAAACAACGTGTTGATTGGTATAGTTCGGCTAGTTCGCCTTCACCAGCATGTTTCGATATGCTGACCCTCGTTGAAATAGGTTCTCCGCACTAAGGCGAACCGAGCGAGGAGCCGAAGTCGTCTTCCCGATCCAGTCCAGCTGTTGGCGCATCTTCCCCGCGCCCTCGAAGCATTTTGAAGTCCGAAGCTGCAACTCTTCATACACAAATGCAGCTCCGTGGCAAAGCTATCCTCCAGCCTGGAGGTCTTTATCGTTTTGAGTTTATAAAGGGATGTAATGTACAGGACTGCTATCTCATTTTGAGTCATCTCTTTTGTAAGCCGTTCGGCACATTAGCTAACTCGTTCAGGAGTTTGTAATAGATGTTCATTATCAATAAAGAGAACTTTTCTATGTTTCAAATCTGTGTTTCAATTTATCTGCGTACTCTGAATATGTGCTTGCTATGCAAATCATTAAAGCCTTGTGCGGGCGCAACCCCAGGCCCGCACGGCGGTCACGATTCGGGGGATGCCTCAACGATTCTACGGAATCGGGTCGTGACATAGTGGTATCAGAGTACAGATTCAAAGTTCCTTAGACTTCGTGCTGGAAAAGTTCCTCTAACGATCAAATTCCTGTGCAAACTCTTGAACTCGCTAGGCCAAAATGAGATACGTTCATGCAATAAGTCCATAATACATTATGATCCTAATGTAATTTACCTTCTTTTGAAGGAATGGCTCCAGCGCAATCTGCAGCGCAAACTCCGGACGAAACGTAAGGCCAGGAAAGTAGTTCGGATACTTCGGGAAGTTCAAAGAGCCAGCGAGCCGTGCCAAGCATCGATCCCGTCCAACGAATGTTGCAGATGTTGGAGGCAAACCAACAAAGGGACGAGGCTCGCTATGAACGGGCCGAGAAGCGGGCGGAAGAGAGTCAGCTCAAGTTTTAAGACAATATAGAAGCACGATTCTCAGTCCAACAGAAGCAGGTAGATACCCTGCAGCAGATCGTTCAGACTTTGGCATCCAACCAGTCCGCGGCAACGCCAGTGACTCCGGTGGAACAGTCCGCGCTTGAAGTAGAGACGCCGCAAATTCCAAGGACGAGGGACGTGACTACCTTCGACTTTGGCCACTTCAAGAAAGTCTGCAATACCCCATTCAACGGGACTGAGGACCCAGTCGTAGCTCTAGATTGGTTGGCCGAACTTGAAGATCACTTCGCTCTGCTAGAGGTCCCCGAAGAGAAGCGCGTCGCCTGCGCACAACTACAGCTCCGCCTCAACGCACACGATTGGTGGGACGTGCATCAACAATCTCTCCAATTTGATTACGGAGAGGAGGCGATCTCGTGGACGACTTTTCGTACCGTGTTCGAAGAGGAGTTTGTACCCCCTCCAGTACAACGTCGAATGGAAAACGAGTTCGTGCAGCTGCGGCAAGGCAGCATGACAGTTAAGGAGTACTCCGCCGAATTCAACCGACTCTCCAAATTCGCTAGGGCCTATTTACCTGATGCAGCGAGTCGAGCTAGAAGGTTTGAAGGTGGACTACGCCCTACCATCCATTCACACGTAGCCGTTCCTCAGTATCGTACGATGCGTGAAGTCATGAATCATGCCCTATCTCTCGAACCACTCTATCCTCACGTTCCTGCTGGCACTGTGCATACATCCAGTCACAAACGCCAAAGCGACGAGAGAGGAAATAATGCTGCAAAGCGTCGGAACGACGGTAGTCAACAAATAAAGCATTGGAACATTACGTGTCGGTTCTGTAAAAAGACTGGACACGACAAGAAGGACTGCCGCTTGAGACTTGGGTTATGTCTAGCTTGTGGACGATCAGGCCATGCCATTAGTTCCTGCCCGAACCTTCCTGATCGTCGTCCCCAATGAGATGCTCCCTAACGGTAGGTTCTACCCTAAGTTTCGGGACGAAACTTTGAATTAGTTGGGTAGGATGTAGCGCCCCGTTCTCCCGGTGCGGAGAGCGCGGCTAAGAAACACAAACGGTATCGTTCGATCGGGATAGATTGAATTAAGAACTCGTCCTCGTTATGGATTTGTTTCTTCGGAATCAATTCCCATATTCAGTGGACCGTGCCCCAATGATCGGCTTAGCGGCAGAGTCAGGAGGGACCTCTCCGCTGCTATCTTTTATTGCCTCGGTTTTCGATGTCGCTTGTTGCTTTCGTGCTTTGAGTTAGTTTTGGGAATTGCTTGTTTTCCTTGAACGGTTTTGATGGTTTTTATTGTTTTCGTTCATTGAACTGCACTTCTATTCCGAAATTGGAAAGAGAGGAAGAAATATTAATCGAGCTGTTCGTGTGCAGGTGAACGAGCAGTAGGCGGCTTGCGAGCGGAGTCGTGAAGCGCCTCTTTCCTTCTTCTTTCCAAAATCTAAGTGAGTGGCTACCAACCCGATTAGCTAGCCCTGCTTCCAAGCTTCACTCCTTTGCCCCGATCAAACGATACCAAGTAATAATAAAAGAAACCAAGATAAAAGAGAATAGACTTGGTTATTATGCTTGTCAACCAAACATGTGAACTGTTATCTTATGTATGCTTGTTCGTGCAAATGTTCTATAAAAGGTGCTAAGTATAGAACACATCTTGTATATGCATAATTGTTCAGGAAGGCTATGCAAAATAAATCATACAATACTGCTTGTCGTGTACTCGTGTTCTTGCACTCGTGTTGCCTCAAATGCATGACTTGTTAACTTGTTCAATCGTGTTCGATCATCGACAACTTGTGCACAAGGTATTGGTTCTGCGGACGGTCGCTGGGGCACTGGCACCGATCCGATCCGGGCGGAACTCGTGTGTAGTCTTCGTGTTCGGGACCGGATAGCTTGCAGCGCAATCGTGTTCTCTCGTAGCATGCTATCCTTGTCCCCGGCTACGTCCACTATGGCAACCATGCCAGTGATCATCGTGTATATTTAAACATGTTGCAAACTAACTTGTGTCTTCGTGGCAGGGAAGGCATGGTAAGTATTGTGCAGGTAATTCAGACGGGCAGGTAAAATCCACCGAACGGTGTCACGTTCATTTCAGTAAATTCTATATGCTGCTTACTTGTAAATGAACTAAGGCAAGATAGAAACCCACAAAATATGCATGCTTCACTAAACAACGTGTTGATTGGTATAGTTCGGCTAGTTCGCCTTCACCAGCATGTTTCGATATGCTGACCCTCATTGAAACAGGTTCTCCGCACTAAGGCAAACCGAGCGAGGAGCCGAAGTCGTCTTCCCGATCCAGTCCAGCTGTTGGCGCATCTTCCCCGCGCCCTCGAAGCATTTTGAAGTCCGAAGCTGCAACTCTTCATACACAAATGCAGCTCCGTGGCAAAGCTATCCTCCAGCCTGGAGGTCTTTATCGTTTTGAGTTTATAAAGGGATGTAATGTACATGACTGCTATCTCATTTTGAGTCATCTCTTTTGTAAGCCGTTCGGCACATTAGCTAACTCATTCAGGAGTTTGTAATAGATGTTCATTATCAATAAAGAGAACTTTTCTATGTTTTAAATCTGTGTTTCAATTTATCTGCGTACTCTGAATATGTGCTTGCTATGCAAATCATTAAAGCCTTGTGCGGGCGCAACCCCAGGCCCGCACGACGGTCACGATTCGGGGGACGCCTCAACGATTCTACGGAATCGGGTCGTGACAGGGAGCAGTCGGCTAGGGACAGCCGGTCGGGGAGGAAAGCAGTCGGCTAGGGACAGCCGGTCGGGGAGGGAGCAGTCGGCTAGGGACAGCCGGTCGGGGAGGGAAAGCAGTCGGCTAGGGAGGTGGTCGGGTTGAGGGGTCCGGCCGACAGGGAGGGTTGTCTAGGTGGGGGTCGGCTAGGGTTTGGAGAGGGGGATTGTGATGGTTTTCTTAGGGTTTTAAGGGAGAGGTTTCATATATATATATATATATATATATATATATATATATATATATATATATATATATATATATATATATATATATATATATATATATATATACATGTGTGTGGAGGTTGTGGGCTAGGCTCGGCTTGGGCCTATCTGGGCTCATTAGGGTAGGCTGGTCTAAGTGTTGCTTGAGGTGAAATTAGCCTTAATTAAAATTAAATTACAAACCTAACTAGGTAATTCTTAATGTATTGAAAACATAGGGAACTAGATATTTTTGAGTGGTACACGGGAGTCGTGACATAACGGCTTGGTGTAGACTGGTACCTTAATTTGGGTACTTGGGATTTGGGGTGCGGTTGATCTCAAATTAAAATACTCAAATAAATCCTACTTTTGACGAGAGGGTTTACAGTAGTGTCCGCACCAGCCGATTCCTGAGAAGTGCCCCAGTTAGTCCAGTGAGAAGTGCCTTTGCTGTAAACCCCCTGATTTTTTCAGAAATTTTTAATTTGGATTTTTCATAATTTTTTGTAATTTTTCTGGAATTAAAACTAAGATATTTTATAATTAAAAGATTTTTAAATGATGTTAATTAATATTAAAATATTATAAAAATAATATTTTATGGTGTAAAATGAAAAACTAGACATAGGATAATTTTTCGGAAATTTATTGGACCCCGGAAGCATTTTGAAAGCCCTAAAAACTAAGTCTAAATAAACTGAATTAAACCCTGACTAAACCCGGTTTATTCTTAAATAAACCAAACCGACCCAAACCGTTGTTAAACCGAACCAAACCCATCTCTTAACGGGTCAGGTCGGATCCGACTCGAACCCGACCCAGACCCGAAACCCTCACCGAAACCCTAATCCTAATCTAACCCGGAAACACTGTTCCGGCGCCCTATAAAGCGTCTCGAATTCCACGCCTCGCCTGAACCCTAGCTGTCTCTTCCACCCGGACACACCCCGCAGCCCCGCTCCGCCTTCCCTCCTCTGCTCCGCTGCCACCGCCTTCATCTCGTCGCCGTCTCACTACCACCCTCCAGTCCCCGCTCGACGGAACCTTAACCACCCCGCTCGCCTCCGTCTCCCTCTCCCCGCTCTACCGTTGTCCCCCTTCCCGAGCCTCCGCCGCCCACGACAAGCCGCAGCAGACCCGCAGAACCTCCGCCCTAAGCCCACGACCTCCTCCCCGTCGTCCTCCTCTCTCCTCCGGCCCCGCTTGGAGCACCACCACCAATACCCCGCAGCCCCTTCGTCCCCGACGATCCCCTCGCCGTCCTCCTCCCTAGACCAGCCCCGCTCCGCCTTCCCTCCTCCTTCCTCCGCCTCGATCTCGAACCCGCAGCAGCAGCCGAGGCCTCCCCCGCCTCTGCCCGGCCGCCTGAGCACCAGCCCCCTCCGCCTCGAGCAGACGAGCCTCCGCCCCGAGTCGTCGTCCTCCGACGAATTTCCCAACCCCAGCCACTGTGATCGGAACCCTAACCAGGACACAAAACCCGGACACGGCACAACCCTGTGTCGGTGTGTCAAGACGACCCACGAACACGAAGAACCCCGTTCCACGGAGCCCTGTTCAGGTAACCCGTTCTCTCTCCTCATTGCTCTATTTTCCGTTCTGTCTGTTGTGACGCGTAGACTGCGTAACCCTCTCGATGTCCGTGCAACCCGCTCGGTGCGTCGCGTCCTGTGGCGATCGCGAACCGCGATCCAAAAATAGGAAAATCAACACCCTATTTTTCTCTGAAACTGAGTGCGCTCCGCCAAACGGGATGACTTGGTCGCGTGTGGTCTTCATCGAAACATGCGCGTCGTTGATACGGACGTACGAGATTTTGCAGAAGTTGATTTGGATGTGCGTGCACACCGGAATCAATACGTATCCGCCAACAACGTCCCGTATCCGTCTGTTCTGGAATACATCGTAACTTCGTGTACACACGTCGGATCGAAACGAAACTTGCGCCATCGGATTCGTAGCAATACGCTGGTCCTGTGACCCAAGTTTGTTTCGATTCTGAGAACGTTGACAAAATTGCGTATCGTGGGCCCCGCGGCTCTACTTGACGGGCGATTTTGTGATCGGCTCATCGGAATCCAGTTCTGGAAGTTCTGTTGAGTTCATATCATCGTTCTGGACTTGTTGATACTAAGTTTGATAAATTTGGAGACCATTGGTTCTGACACATTTTTTGGTGCAAAGCGGTCCACATGTGGACCCCGCTTTGACCAAAAACTGTCATTTTTGCCCTTGTGTCCAAATTGGACTCAAGGACAGACGTTTCTAGCTATTTGATATTTTCTGAGACTGTTGGTGATGTTTATTTTAGCTTTTGGAGGAGTACCTGCAGAATCCACTGATACAGGGACAGTTGTTGGTATTCAACCCTAGGCAAGTGTACCTTACCATAATTGCAGTATATTGATTCATATTATTCTCTTGTTTTATTCATTGTTGTACATGCTTGACCTAGGACCGCGTGACTTACTTAGCGTCCGATTAATAGTCGGGTGCCAACACCGTACGCGGAGTTGTGTAACGTCACCTAGACATGGATATCGTGACCCTATATTTCTCGTACTTGCCTTATCAAGTACATCATAACCCAGGACACTTGACACTATTTATGAGACAGAATCTTCCTGAGATATTCATGGTAATTCTGTATAGGATACAGGTTACATGACATAAATATTATATTCTTAGATCTTATTATGACTTGCTGCATTAGTTTTGATCTTGCGTGTCATGGACATGAGACGTGTGATTACATTGGGTGGGGAGAGACACACAGGCTATAGGCTGATTTATATATATATATTTATTATGGTGAGGCCTTAGACTCTATATCAGAGCTAGGCACTCTACTAGTGAGATATTATTGTGAGGCCTTAGACTCTACATTAGAGCTAGGCACTCTACTAGTGATATTACTGCTACCGGCTCCCTGACACAGAGCTTGTAGTGGTCTCAGCCTGAGTTTTAGTGATGCTCTCATCTTGCATTTCACTTAGCTGGTTATTTAGTATTACCCTGTTTACTCATTTATTTTCTGCACTGCATTTATATTGGCTTGAGTTATTTTGTACCTTGCTATGTCCCCTGAGGACCTGGATCCGGATTATGTCCCCAGATATGTCACTACCCAATTCTAGAAAATAGGGTTTTTTATTTTATTTTTTATTTGATAAATAGTGGATTGTATTTAATTAATTATATTTATATTTAAATAGTGCTTGTATTATTTTTAATGTAGAATATTAAATTTTTGACCCCGATTACTTAAACCTATATATATTTTTATAGAAATGTAGATCTCTATTTGGAATATATTTTATGGAGTTAACATTCGATCTTTGCTATTTTGTATTGTAGACTTCTATTTAGTACTTGTATATTTTTTGTTGGATTAATATTCTTTTTTGTTGTAATGCATTATTTTCTTAATCTACTATATTTGTTTGGCTAAATTACAACTTGATACTCTCAACTATTCAAAATATTCAACTTGATATCCTCAACTTTGATAGATGCTAAGTTGATACCCTGAAAAAAAAGGAACCAGATTGTCCCTCCCCATACTCTCTCTCCCACCTCCCTCCCTCCCTCTCCGGCAGCCCCTCCTTCCTCTCCGGCACCGATGACCGGAGGGGAGGGGGGCACAATAGTAGCAACAAGCAACAACAGTGGCGGGCGAGCGGGCGTGGGTGGCACGGGTGCGGTGGCGAGCAGCAGCAGCAGCGGGCGCAGTTGTGGGGTGACGACGAGGACGGCGGGGGACGCGGGGTTCGTCGGGGGATGCGGGGTTCGCCGGGGGCTGCGGGGACGGATGTGGGGTGTCGCGGGAGGGGAGGTAAGGGGGCGGCCGCCGAGGGATAGGACAACCGGAGAGAGATAGGGGGTGTTGCCGCAGAAGGATGGGGTGTGGAGGGGCAGGGGGCGGGGGTGTGTTGGTTGGGAAGGGAGGGGTAGTTTTGTCTTATTTAAAATTTTATGTATCAACATGAAAATTGTTATATAGTTGAGGGAATCAAGTTGAACATTTTGAATAGTTGAGGGTATCAAGTTATAATTTAGCCTATTTGTTTTATGGAAACAAGGTTCTGTGAACTTGTCTTGTACATTTTTTTTGAATGAAAATAGTTTTTTAAACTTATAAAATACAAAAAAAAATGTTAACATGACGTGGGACAGAAAAACATGAACTCGAATGTGTTAATGGGCGGAGACAGGAATGGGGAGTGAATTATTTAACGGGAACGGAGATGGAGATAAGAATTTGAACCCGGTGACGGGAATGGGGATTCGAATACTACTCGGGGACGGAGATTGTGGATATGGTCCCCGACCCCAACCTGTCCGGTTGTCATCCCTAGTCTGCTTGGTAATGGTTCTTTCATCGATTTTGGGGTATTTTTGAACCGACCGCTTATGAAGTATTTTAAAATCCTATGCTTGTTAGTTTTTTTGAGGCACTGGTTTTGGTCGGCTCAAAAACCTCCTAAATTATATATAATATAATTTTGTGTGTCTTTATAAACACCACAAATTGACGGATTTTAAGAAATTTTATTATTTTACTCCATTTATATCCTTACCAAAATTATATTATTATAACTACTAATATCCTATCCTATTTTTTCTTTCTCATATATGTTTCTTTTCTACTTCTTTCAAACTACGACTACTTTTTTCGGTAAGTTCTAATCTTTCTTTCCTACTTTCATCCTGACATTTCTATTATTTCATGTGTTTTTATTATTTTGATCAAATATGAATTTCTATTTCTTTCACTATTCCTTTTGGTAAATTCTTAAAAAAATTCTCTCCTACTTTTATCCAGACTTTTCTATTATTTCATATGCTTCTATTATTATTTTTTATATATGGACATATAGATAATTTTATTCGTATAAAAAAATTCAAAATCGTTCGTTAATAGATTATCAAGAATGTGCTTGACTTATTTAAAAATCGCTACTTAAAATCACCAAAAATCATACCACTAATAATCACTATTCCTACAATTGTCAAGCAGATCGTTAGGAACATAATAGCGGGACTTCGATTGCTTCTATAAGCTTACTGATTGGACAGTTGTGGATTGTTTCGACGTATTATGTTTGATATATTTAGCAGGTAAGCAATTATATTAGCAAATTTGTTGTTCATATCAATCATGTCTAAAGTTTAATCAAAATATCAACCATGGCTAATAAGTGATCATTTTGTGTCGGGCTATATAAGGAATTGTGAGTTTTACATAAATTTCAACAGGGTCTCATAATAGTCTATTTTATCATGATTCAATATGAATTGAATGAGACTTTTGTTCAATATAAATTTCACAAACAATTATTAAGGAAAATATATAGTGATATAGTTTTCTTTTTCTTTTTTTTCTTACTCCTACTATAATTAGAAGTAGTACTTCGCTCTCCCGTAGAATCGAATCCATCCAGCCATGATCTGCTATTTTTTTACATTTGACCACTAGAGTTAGGAGGCTTATTAATTTTTATGCGAAATGATAATAATTTTACTTTTTAAAAACCTTACATTTGGATAAAAATATATTAATTTCTTACTATAGCTTCCTTTGTGATAGCTTACGTCGAGGTTGAAAACCAAAACATAAAACATAAGTCTCAGCAAAAAATATAAAATACTTCTCTAACAATAATACTATATATTGAAAAATGATATATGATAATTTTGACTACCTAAGTTTGTAGTACTAATATCTTAATAAATATATTTTTACTACTACTGATACCGTAATGTCGGTTAGACATGTCTATATACCTATACTTGAGTATTTGGAAGCGGGATGTGATAAGATACCCCTGAAACACACGCTTATGTCGGTAATATGATGTTTATACCTCCAATAACATATATTATCATCAAAGTATCTGTCACGAACCGCAACCGGATATTCGGACACGAGTACATGGTTACGTCCAACCTACGTCGCAGAATCGACGGTAGAATGATGTCTGGGTTATTTCTAACTATCTAATATTTCAACAATATAATATGGTACCTGTCAATCATCTCAACTCCAAACGGAGGAACAATAAGGTATCTCACAAGTATAACTAATCTTAATCACAAAATAAACTAAGGAAGAATAATGCACGAATGGAATAGCAAAGGAAAGATACAAGATACAATCCACAATCTGAAAGAATAATACAACTGTGAATCTCAATAAAAGAATAGTCTAATACAAAATCACCAAACATAAACTAAACCTCCTCGGTCACTGGTACTTTGTCCTCTTGCTCTAGGAGAGTATCCTCTAAAGTCTCACCCTCTTGAGGGCCGTAATACGTGGGACACAGCTCCTCTAGCCAATCATCTGAAAAATATATCCAGTCAGGATTGAAGCGAAGTACATACCTCTGAAAGCAGTTTTAAATACATAATTGAGCATATATAACGAGCAAATAAAAAAGGATACAAAATGCACAAATAGTAAGAATGTACATTACAGGGAGAACAGGCAATAAGCACAATAAGAACTGGAAAGTAAATACGGGAAATAAACTGTAAGTAGAAAACAAGAATACTAGCTATATGATTTAGAGTGCAAGTTCGTTATGTGATCGGTTTAGGTTGCACATGAGGTATAAAGGTAACTCCATTATACATGAGGTGTATAATCGACATGCACATGAGATCAATAGGGCTTTGATCACATAACCAACTTCTACTCCCCCTTCCCAACCAATACTCATGGATCCAATCACAACACGTTACGTACATGAACACGATATAGTCACACTAGCACACAAAATAGTGGATGTATAAGAAATACATGAAAGTCAATACCCGATGCACACGATGAAATACATGTGACTGAGTACTCGCTGAACACGGTAGGGGATAACACCTCCTAACGGGATCCATATAGCACCAGTCCGTGAAATTACTATGTCGGGATCAATGTATACAATTCTAGAACATGCATATATACAATATTATGAATTGAAAACAATCAGAGAAATGTACTCACCTGAAGTCCTGAGCAAGGTGTGTCTCTCGATGCCCAAGCTGGTGTCTCATAACCTATATACGACATGTTGCATCAATACAAGGTTCTAGAATAAAAATAAGTAAAATTGATACAATTCTAGGTCGATACGCCATTTCTAAGTCAAACCAATGAATTCTAGGTTGCAAGCGTCTAATGCTAAGTCACTAAGTCGATATACTATGAAACTATGCTATACTGGCTAAGCTACGATACTCGAATCACACAAAAGGTCGTATCCTAAGATATGCAAGTTTCAGATATAAAAATAGTATTTTATATATGTATACAAGTCAAACATTTAATACCAATTTAAATAGGATACCTTGGCCTTGCGCCAATGCGTATCGCACCTAACTTGATACTCAACTCAAAACCTTGGGCATACCTTGGTATCCCAAGGCAAGCCAGCACTTAAACCAACTAATACCTACATATATAAAACAAAAAATATAATATCTAACTGATAAAGATAACAACTAAACAAGTTTATATATATAGCTACTAGCTACTAGCTAACTTACTACATCACTAACAACTAAACTAGCTATATACATATAACTAATCTAACAAGTAAATACATATTTATCTAACTACTTAGTTTAACAAGTATCTGGGTATATAACTCACTAACAGATATTACATATAGAATATAAAGCTATCTAATTTAACAATAACTAACTAACCATATCTAACTTATCCTCTTCATAGATACCTATATAGCTAATTAGATACTAACATATATATATATATATATATATATATATATATATATATATATATATATATATATATATATATATATATATATATATATATATATATATAAATAACTACCTACACTCACTGATACATGAACTGAAATCCACCCACTAAATCATCTAACTGAAATTCAAAGCACAAACTACTAAAAACTAGACTGAACTGTGCATACCTGCACAGAGAAATCTGCATGGTTACTGTGCATCACTTGCACTGTGCAGATACTGCACAGTGCACTGACTATTGCTGTATACTTCCTGCATAGCCATCAGTGCTGCAGAACCCCCCTGCTTGAACTGCACTGCTTTCTTCCTATTTCTAATATGCACAGCGCATTATGCCTCAAAATTGTGTGCAACTGCACACAGTGACCCGATTGTTGTGGCTGTTGCTCCTCAAAACTGCCAATTTCTTCTGCACAGTTCTGTGCAAGAGCCTCCTGCCCGAGATATACTGCAGCCATACATGCTGACTGCTTTGCTGCTGAATGCAAACGATGTAATCTAGCATAACCTGTGTTTGCTGAGTGAGCTCTGCCCCGAGCCCTCTTACAACCCGTTGCTCTTCACTGAAATGTCGAGTCCCTCTCACTCACTCAAGCACACACAGGCACATATATACCATAACTACACTTAACATCTAAGTATATATATATATATATATATATATATATATATATATATATATATATATATATATATATATATATATATATATATATATATATATCCCCATATACATAACACATAAACATTTACATATATAAGTACATGTATACATATATATATTTATCTAGATACTCTATTATATACATATAGAAAAACATAACACATAAACCCAAAATATACTATTACATACATTATATATTATATAAATAGCTCACATGTATATAAATACACATGCACGTATAGAAAAATGAGCCAAACAACAACCACATGGAGCACATCACACCCGTATCATACTTTCTCTATGATACGCTTGCGATACGGCCCCAACATACTACCAAACGTATCCCGAAGGACACAAACAAGTCTAATACATAATTTATAAATAATACGTATAGTTATTAGAGTGTCTACATGTCTGTGTCATAATATGATATGCACAATACCCCGTGTCGGAGAAAAACTCCCAAAATTAACACGTTTCGTCAAATTAACGAGATACGGCCTATACGCATCCAATTATGGATATGACACTAGTCACAAACAAACAATCAAGTGTCAATTAGATCTATTAGACCCAATAACAAGCACTAAATGTGCCAATCTGGGAATTCCTCCAAAATTGGCACAAAAATGGTCATAACTTCCACCGTAGGTCTCCGATGAACCTAAAACTAATTGCTATGGGTAGCCTATGCATGTGGGTCAATTTCTCATGGTTAAATCTCAGATCTAGAGTCTATTAGAAGAGAAAAAACTAAATTATACCTATTGGGAGATGGATTTCCAATAAAAAGTCCCTAATTGCCAAGTAGCTCCTCTCATTGTAGATCTTGGCATCCTCCACCTTGTTCCTTGCTTTCTTGCTTCTTTCTTGTAGATCCTTGGTATGCAAGCCTCAATGAAGAATTAGGGAAGAGATTGGTAAAGAATTGGTGGAGAAATGATGAGGCAATACCAGAAAAAGTCAAATTAGCGACGTCTAAAAACGTCGCTAAATAACCAAAAATCGTCGCTAATTACGTTTAGCGACGTAATTAGCGACGTTTCAAAGCAGTCGGAAAACACCAAGTCGCTAAAACAAAAAACGTCGCTAAACGTCGCTATGCCGACGTTTTTTAGCGACTTTAATGTGTCGCTAAATTTAGCGACGTTTTGCGACGCCAAGTCACTAAAAAGCGACGTTTAGAAAAGTCGCTAAACGTCGCTGATTAGTGACATCTATCGCGACGTTACACCGACGTCTTTAATGACCTGGCTATACTGCCATGTCAGCAATTGGCGACGTTTAGCGACGTAATTAGCGACGTCATTAGCGACATCCTTAGCGACGTTTTACAGCATCGCTAAGTAGCGACGTAATTAGCGACGTAAATTAACGTCGCTAAACGTCGCTAAACGTCGCTAATAACGTCGCTAATTTTAAAAAAAAATAAAAAAAAATAATGTGCAGAAGCAAACATTGGTGATTCCCTGCAGTTTTACATCATCTTCATCATACACACCAACATGATTTAATCTAGTTAACTATATAATCCAATTAAATTAAAGACCACAAGAAGTATCAATCCAATTAAATGTGGATAACTATATAATCCAATTAAATTAACTAAAAAATTAAAGACCACAAGAAGCATCATACATCATGTCTATTGTTGAAGTATCAATAATTCATAAATAATAATAAAAATAACTATACTACTACGGATCTGCAGGAGGCTGACCAGCGGCGCGCTTGAAGGATAACAACTCCTCATACTCGTCCCGTGAAATCGACACCGATGTCGATGGAGAAGGCAGTGACGTCGGTGGAGGCCGTGCCCGCTCCAAGTCTGCGAGTCGCTGGTTGTAAGAATTCAGGGTAGATAACAGCCTCGTACTGCTATCACCCATTGAATCCTACATCCTCGTCAGGTTCTCGCCCATCGATAGCTGTGACGCCTGCATCCTCGTCAGCTTCTCGCCCATCGATAGCTGTGATGCCTGCAGCTCCATGATGTTGCGATCATTGGAGGCTCTAATATCATTTGTCAATTCTCGTAGCTCCGTCATGCTGCGGTCGAGCATATCCAATCGTGCGATGAGCATCGGATCGTCCGCCTGCGGTTGGGACTGGTTCTCCATACTTCGCAGCAAGTCGTCACGGAGAGACGCAATCTGACGGTCAACGGCCTCCTGGACGGCCTCCTGGACTCTGACCGACGACTGCGAGGGCTGCGACTGCGAGGGGTGTGTGGAATGCACAGCTGTCGGGGAGGCCCTAGATGACTGCGTCGCAACCAGGGCGCCATAGGAGCCCGTACCGTAGTACGTACCCCTCTGGAGACCACCAACTGCGGTCACCCACAGGTCGTCCGCCGACGGAGATGGACCGGGCTGCGACGAAGCACCAGCCTCTCCAGGTGTAGGTGCACTAGCAGTCGCCCGCTCACGAAGCCTAAGATACTCGGCCTAGAAAAGGTTTGGAAACTCAATAATTGCCTAAGTTATATTAAAATAAACACAAAGTAAAGTAATACTTACATAGGTCTGTGAGACCCTCTCATCAATGAGATTTCCGTCCTTGCGATGGGTGGCCAAGAAGACGGTCACCATTTTTTATTACTAAACTTAAATATTTTTTCCAAGTACCATTTTATGGTACTTATATTAAAATAATATATTTTTAAAAAAAAACATACCAAACGACGGAAATGTTCCGTCATCGGAATCGAGCCACCACACCACTTGGCAGCATTCTGCCTAGCCGCCTTGGCCTTCTTAGACCTTTCCTTGTAGCTCGGATCGTCGAATCTAGCCCTCATCGCAGTCCACTGCTCAGGCGTGATCCAACCTTGGATCGGTTTTCCAGCACGATCACGAGCCTTCTGGTCATCCAGAGCATCTCGGATAAGCTTGGCGGCAACGGTAGGAAAGAGCCGCTCGATCAACTCGGCCCGGTGCGGAGGATAAAAATACGTTTGCTACAATAAATAATTCATTAAGTTAGCATCACGAATATGCATAAATTAGAGAATTTATTTAATATACTTTTACCTGGAAGTGCGCAAACCAGAACGCCTTCCTCTCCTCCGGAGCCTCAGAGTAGTTGATCCAAGGGCCACCGTAGTTGTTCCTCAGAAATTGGCCCAGGCGTCTCTGAACCGACGATGGACGATATCTATACAGAAATAATAATTTAGATTACTGAAAAAGTCAATATACGATGAATAAAGAGAAACACAAATATATACTAAACCATCTAATTGACTTACTTTGTACCGTCGGCCCAAATCTCTGTCCTCGTCTCCTCCGGTGGTGCGCATGGAGGATCTTGCTGATGCTGGGACAACGTCGGCACGACCTCCTCTACATGCTCATCTGTCTCCATGGTTCC
The DNA here is from genome assembly GCA_036927795.1 of Iris macrosiphon. Lineage (NCBI taxonomy): Eukaryota > Viridiplantae > Streptophyta > Magnoliopsida > Asparagales > Iridaceae > Iris > Iris macrosiphon. Next base: position 193,591,046 of record JAYESA010000004.1, on the reverse strand, counting down.
GTCAGCAGGAGGAACGCTGGACGAGGGAGTACTATCACGCCTGGAACTACTCGTCCCAGGAGTGATGCCACGCAACGTCGTCGCAGTCGGAGATGTGACTGATCGATATACTGGAGTACTGGGCGACGATGATCCGGAACCAACAGTAGGCAGTACCGGAGTGGCACTCTGTCTACCTCGGGACCTGCCGAATCCTCCGCGTCGTCCTGTCATATCTGATAACAACATATGATGAATATAGAGAAACACAAATATATACTACATTCTACAGTTGAAATGTGATACATATCTCAAAGCATTATACAGTCAAAATATAATACATATATTCGTTAATGTCAACATCTACTTCTACATGCAATATTTACAGTCCAAATACAGTTACATTCTACATGGAATATTTTATATTTTCAATCATCTTCAGAAAATTTATCTTGTTCGCCTTCCTCGTCCTGCTCTTCCTCTTCCTCGTCTTCACTTTCATCTACTTCGTCGTCCTCTTCGGATAATTCTACATCTTCTACATTATTACTCGTGTAATGAGTAACTTCCGTTGAGTCCACATCTACAATATTTGTTACAAGAGGTAGATCGTCCTCCTGATAAGCTATTTCGTCAATGTCAAATGTATTTCTAGCTTTAGTCTTGCATACTGCCCACCAATCCGACCTCGCTGTCCCCCGTCTAGGATAAGTTGTGAAGTACACGAGCTGAGCCTGACTTGATAGGACAAATGGTTCGTAGCCTTGATATCTACGCTTGTAGTTTATATCCATAAGGCCATGCTTGTCAATTTTCCAACCTTGATCTTGAATCGGATCGAACCATTCACACCTGAATAGCACGATATTAGCAGGTTCTGGGCCATAATTATATGTCAACTCCACAATCTCTCGTAAGATGCCAAAAAAATTATTGCCCGGATTGACGTCTTTGTAGTTTGTAGATTTGATACACAAACCACTGTTTTTCATGGAATCAAGATCCAGAAAGCTGTCTCTGATAGGAGCATTTGTTGACTTGAACCTGAACCCATTCACACAGAAACTTGGCCATATTTTTACGGCAGTAATTGGTCCCTTGGCTAGAGTCCTAATAGATTCAGTCTCGGGTGATATTAGACGATCGACCTAAATACCAAAGTAGCGATAGTAAGTTATTTGTTTTGCAAGTGCAGAAATAAAAAGTAATTACCAAGCATCTTACATATGCGCTCAACCAAGAAGAAAAATGGTATCTCATATCTTGTTCTACTTCTTCGTCTGTTATGTAGGGTCTAACCGACCTCAACTCATCATTATATGTGCTGAAAAACAATGAAGCAACTGCTGATTAGTAGCATAATAGTATCTTATACTATTACATTGAGATGATGTAAACGTGGACGTATTAATTATTTACCCCTCTAGCTTCTCCACTTCATCCTCGTCGCAATTGAGTAATATATACAATTGAGCAGCCCTTAGCTCATCGTCATTCAAATATCTCTTCTTCATTTTTCTCGAGGGCTTTCCGGATGCATTGAATACTTTGAGTATTGTATCATTAGATTCCTGATATGCGTCGTCGTTTCTGGGAGCTTTCGTCCTATTAGTAGCAACATGCGGTTTAAAATACGTCGAGCAAAAGTTTGTAATCTCCTCGAGAACATAAGCTTCACAAATAGAGCCTTCAACCCGTGCCTTATTTTTTACCTTTCTTTTTAGGTGACTCAGATGGCGCTCGAAGGGGTACATCCACCGATAACCGACAGGACCACCAACACGTGCCTCATAGGAAAGATGAATTGGCAAATGCTCCATAGAGTCGAAGAATCCAGGAGGAAACACCTTCTCGAGCTTACATAGTGTTACCGCAATGTCCCTCTCTTGCTTTTCTAGACGATCGACGAGCAACTTAGTACAACAAAGATCTCTGAAGAATATGCTCAGCTCTGTCAATGGGTCCCAAACGACCTGCGGTAAGAATTCCCGAAATGCAATCGGAATTAACCTCTCCATGAATACGTGACAATCGTGGCTCTTCATACCTACTAGTTTGTTCTCCTTGAGGTCGACGCATCTTTTCAAGTTCGACACGTACCCGTCTGGAAACTTTAGACCCTGAATCCACCTACAAAGTCTACCTTTATCCTCTTTATCCAGTGAGAAAACTGACTTAGGTTGCTTTAACTTTCCATTCCCCTCCTCTATCAAATGCAATACAGGACGTCTACATATGTCTTCTAAGTCCAACCTCGCCTTCGGATTATCTTTCGTCTTCCCCTTTACATCTATTACAGTATTAATTATGTTATCAAACACATTCTTCTCGATATGCATGACATCAAGGTTATGTCTGATCAGATTGGTGCTCCAATATGGCAGATCCCAGAATATACTCCTCTTCGTCCAGTTATGGGTGCGACCAAATCCGTCACACTTGTACCCCTTAGCAGGCTCTTGGATAGCACTTGGTAAATCTTTTACCTCTTCCCATATCGTGTATCCGGGCCACCTTGGCGGTGGATTGGCCTTCTCCACAACTCCCGCATGAAAAGCATTCCGATTCCTCCGGTACGGATGATCCTTCGGCAAAAATTGTCGATGACAATCGAAGAAGCACGGTTTGCCTCCGTGTTTCAAACGGAAAGCCTGAGAACGGTCCATGCAATACGGACATGAGAGACGACCATGGGTGCTCCATCCCGATAACATTCCATAGGCCGGAAAGTCGTTGATGGTCCACATAAGTGCTGCCCTCATCTGAAAATTCTGCTTTCTAGAAACATCGTACGTGTTGGCACCGACTTCCCACAGCTGATTCAACTCATCTATCAAAGGCTGTAAATACACATCGATGTTCCTCTTCGGATTGTTCGGACCCGGGATAATAACGGTTAGGAACATATACGGAGTCTTCATGCACATCCAAGGCGGTAGATTGTACGGAGTGACGATCACAGGCCAACACGAATACTGGGAGCCCGAAAGTCCGAATGGGGTAAAACCGTCAGAGCAGAGCCCCAATCTGACATTACGCGCTTCCTCGGCAAAATATGGATACTCTCGATCAAAGTGCTTCCATGCTTCTCCATCGGATGGATGATCCAATACTCCTTTGATCTATTTTCGCCTGTGCCAACTCATGTTTTCTGCAGTCTCCTTAACCATAAACAACCGCTGCAACCACGGCGTCAAAGGCAAGTAGTGCATCAAATCGGTAGGCTTCCTTGCACTGACAGACTTTCCTCTAACAATGGCCTTGTAGCGATCAGCACCACAGAATCTGCACGCATCTTCATCCTTGTCGTCTTTGTAGTACAACATGCACCCGTTGCGACATGCATCGATTTTCTCGTATCCCTTCCAAAGCGATCTCACCATCCTCTTAGATCGATAGAAGTCTTTAGGCAACTTTGCACCCTCGGGCAAGATCTCTATAATCAAATCGAGCAGTCGATTATAGCATTCTTCCGACATGTTAAAATCGGACTTGATGCTCAATAATCTTGTAACCACCTCCAACGGTGAATGATCCTCACAACCAGGATATAGTGGAGTCCTTGCATTCTCAAGCAACTCCATAAACTTTGCAGCATCGGCATTCGGTGCCTCCTCAGCTGCATCATAATTGTCCGGATTGAAACTAGGTCCCGCCGCATCATAATTGTCAGGATTGAAACTAGGCCCCGCCGCATCATAAACCATGTTCACCAACCCGTCGTCATAAGCATCGTGGTCTTGGACATCCATATACGGCTCCACATAGGGCTCCGACTCTGATGCTAGAGATACAAGTTCTCCGTGCGCGGTCCACTGATAGTAATTTGACGTAAAGCCCTTCGAGTATAAATGATATGTAACTTCCACTTCAGGATGATATTTCCTGTTGCGATATCTCACACACGGACACTTAATTTTGGTACCGTCCATGTATTGAGGGAACGCCTTTGCGAACTGCAGGAACTGTTGTACACCCTCAATGAATTCATCCCGCACACCGCACATGTCATCAGGATGACGGTTATACATCCACGAACGATGACGCAGATAGTAATTCATATCCATTTCTAGAAACTTCTGCAAAATTGACAGTATGTATCATATAAATCATTACATGCAAAATTAACCGTACTATAAAAATCATAACTGATATAATACATATTTTCATTTATCAAAACTGCAGCTGCCCCCAACCTCATAGTACTATGAACTGTACTATAAGTGTGCAGTCAACACTACAAATAGTGTGTCATACTATAGAACTGCAGCTGCCCCCAACCACACTCCTAGGTCAGTGTCCGTTATGGGAAAAGCAGTCATGGCATTGCACTAAGGCACCTGGTGCTTGAACAATTTTTGCATCAAAAGTTTTCCAAGTACACGGGCTATTGCTCTATGAAATGGATAACCCCATGCATTGTGGCTGTACTCACTCACATTTACCGGCAGATTACTGTACTCCCTTTAGTAAAAAAACCTAACCCCCCAAACTGGCACACTGATACACACATACACTCTTAAGAATTCTGTAATCAAAACTCACCTGGTACCAACAACACCTATTAAGTACTCTAAATTCTATACTTCATATAAACACTCCATCTATACTCATATAAACACTCCATCTATACTCCCAGATCTGGGATACACCTATATGAATGCTCAACCTTCACACCTATTACTTATTCTCTTCAACACATATATTCACTCAAATACCTGACTAATACACCTCTTTAAATCAGTCACCCACTGCTACTGCTTACCTTCTTCCTCAATATTTGATTACCCCTTATCCCGAGCCACACACTCATGTGAGCACTATAGTATCACTATGAATACCCAATCTTCTCTCAGATGTTGGTGTTATATCTGATACTTGCCCTCATGTCCTTCAAATCATACGAGTTCAAACCCCATCTCAAACACATCCAAATCCTGCCTTGCACTAGTTGCTGACTGGCTCAGTAAGTTGCTGCACAAGGATGCAATGTTTACACTGTATTAGGACCCCCTCACACCTGCCTGCAGAAGCTAACAACCAACTACAATGCACCTAAACCTTAATGCACACTATGTTCAGCTGTGCAGTGCCTCCCCAAGTTGCTTGTTGCACATTGGGCTGATGTGCCTCAAGTCTCCCCCTGCTCACTGCTAGTAAGCAGTGCTCACTGCTGCTGTTACCTCTCTCGTCGACTTGGGCCAGTCGGCCCTAACCCTAACCCTAACCCTAACCCCATGTCAACAAACCTAACCCTAACCCTAACCCTAGGTCCTGATCAGTGTCTGTGTCAGTGTGTGTGTGTGCCGTGTCTGTGTCTGTGTCAGTGTCTGTGTGTGTGTCGTGTTTGTGTCAATGTCACATGTGTCCTGTGAGAGAGAGAGAGAGAGAGAGAGAGAGAGAGAGTAGGGTTTACCGGAGTAGTCGCGGTGGAGAGCGGGTCGACGGAGCGCGGGGGGGGGGGGGGGGAATTTTTTTTCTTTTCGAAATTTCAGCAGATGGGGAAAAATGAAACCGATCCCTAATTAACCAAATTTTAGCGACGTTTAGCGACGTCAAAGAAAAACGTCGCTAATTTAAATTTTAGCGACGTCAATGCGTCGCTAAACACGTTGCTAAATATTTTCAATATTAAGGTCGCTATATACGTCGCTAAACGTCGCTAAATTAGACATATTAGCGACGTTTAGCGACCTAAACTGAACTTATAGCGACTTATCTTTTAAAATCTTAATAAAAGTCGCTAAACGTCGCTAAATGTCGCCATTTAGCGACGTCTAGCGACGTTTTAATAAGGAGTCGCTAATTTTTATATTATTAGCGACGTTTCTTTTGACGTCGCTAAAATACGTCGCTAAGACCGCTTTTTCTAGTAGTGAGGGAATGGAGGGAATTGGAAGAGAAAAAGTTGTAGATCTAGAATTTGGGAATTGGTGAAACAAAATATTTTCTCTCTCCTCTAGCTATGGCCGGCCATATAAACCCCTCCATGCAATATGAAAATTCACAAATACCCCTTGGAGCCTCTCATGAAAAAATTAATTAGGGAGGAAATGTTTCTAGTCTAATGGTTTCTCTAATTAATTAAGCCTTCTAATCTATGGGCCTAATTCATGGGCTCAATTCTAAACTAGTCTAAAAGTTGGTTCATGCATTCTAATAATTGGGTTAGGTCCACTACACAAGTCCAAAATAAATCTATAACTAGCAACAAATAATAATACAATAAATAAATAAATTATGCAATGCATAAATATTAATTATAAATAATTCTAAAATAATTAATACCCATTGACAATTACCAAACTACTCTTGGATGAAAAATGTGAGGGTGACAAACTTAACCTTAGAAATTTTTGTCCTCAAAATTAAGGAAGAAACTATCTACCAAAACAAACAATACAATGCAAGAAAGAATTATACCTCACGGCTCGAACATATATTGATATCGCTCGCGCATCTCGGTCTCTCGCTCCCAGGTACTCTCTCCTAGCGAGTGATGCCTCCACGCGATGCGCACCAAAGGAATTATCTGGTTCCTCAGCACCTTCTCTCTCCGATCCAGAATCTCCACGGGCTGCTTTGGATAGCTGAGAGTAGGGCCCACCTCTATCTCCGAATGATCCAACACATGACTGGGATCTGTCACGTACCATCTCAACTGCGATACATGAAACATGTTGTGCACTCCCTCTGTCACGACCCGCACCCGATGTATGGATGCAAGTCGAAAACAATGCCCAGCCTACGCCATAGAATTGGCGATAGAACGTTGTCTTGGTCTACTATACTATCTAAAATCTCATAATAATATGAAATCTGCCAATAAAATCTCAACACAAAACTCAATCACATTCTAAAGCACGAGAAGATATCAAAGAAGTCTAACATAACTATCCATTCAATATATATAAATAATAATAGAAACAATATCCAATCTCATACTTTATGCCGAAAACAAATCCGGTACTAAAATGCTAAAGAGACTAACTATGAAAACTAGTTATCCGGATAAACCTTCCTGCAATCACTCCAGAACTAGTGGATCCAAGTCTGCACCATCTATAAGTCGAAGTCCATAGTATGTTGGACACCAATCTCTCGGATCCTCTGAAAAATATTTTTCAGTCAGGAATGGAATAAAGTACATACCTCTGAAAGCAGTTCCAATAACGTAATCGAACATATATAACAAGCAATAAAAAATGATACAAGATACACAAGTAATAAGAATGTACAATACAGGAAGAACAGGCAATAAGCACAATAAGAACTGAAAAATAAATACGGAAAATAAACTGCAAGTAGAAAACAAGAATACTAGCTATGTGATTTAGAGTGCAAGTTCGTTATGTGATCGGCTTAGGTTGCACATAAGCTATAAAGGTAACTCCATTATACGTGAGGTGTATAATCGACATGCACATGAGATCAAGAGGGCTTTGATCACATAACCAACTCTTACTCCCCCTCTCCAACCAATACTCATGGATCCAATCACGATACGTTACGTACATGATCACGATATAGTCACACTAGCACACGAAATAGTGGATGCACAAGAAGCATATGAAAGTCAATACCCGATGCACACGATAAAATACATGTGACTGGGTACCCGTTGCACACGGTAGGGGATAACACCTCCTGACGGGATCCATATAGCACCAGTCCGTGAAATCACTATGTCGGAAATTAGTGTATACAATTCTAGAACATGCATATATACAATATTATGAATTAAAAATAATCAAAGAAATATACTCGCCTGTGGTCCAGAGCAATGAATGTCAAACCGTCCGAACTGGTGTCACACAGACCTATATATGGAATATTGCATTAATATAAAGTTCTGGAAAGAAAATAAGTTTAACTAGTCAACTTCTAGGTCAACAAGTCAATTCTAAGTCAAAAGTTAAACTATGTCAACTCTAAGTCAAACCGATCAAACTATAGTCAAACTATGGTCAACTCTAAGTCAAATCGGTCAAACTATAGTCAAACTATGGTCAACTACCTATTTCTAGGTTGCATAAGTCTAACTCAAAGATATTGGGCTCACACACTATGAATCTAGGCCATACAAGCTACAACTTAGGATACTAAGATACCGTATCTCAGGATACGCAAACAATAGATAAATATCACATATCTATAATAAAGCAATATTAAATATATAAATCATAATTACAAATGCTAAATGATTATCATGGTTTTGACCAACTTGGTATCGCAATAGTAAACCTCTATCTTGATACCCAAACCCAATACCTTGGATATCCTTAATACCTTGGCATTTACCTTGGTATCTCAAGGTAATGTCTGTCACCACCCCATTTCCAGACCCGGGTATTTTTTTTATTTTTAATCTGGTTAAGTGTGTATTATTTATAATTAATTAAATTTATATTTAATTAATGATTGTACTATATTTTTATTGATTGTTTAAGGATTTTGGCTAGCCTAGACCCATGTCAGACCCTAGTGGACCCATGTTCGACCCAGCCCACACCCCTGTGAGACTTATTTTTGGGTTTAGAATATTTATTTTATTTTTAGGAGGTTAGTTGAAGAGATTTGGAGCTAGTTTGAGTGCTTTTGGAACCCGAAACCCGAAACCAAGTGAGTAGGGGCGTTTTGGGAATTTGGTGACTTATGTAAACCCCTACCTACCCCCACCCGTGAGCATCCAGTAGCCCATTCCCGTGAGGAGCAGCCCCTCTCTCCCCCTTTGTTCATTCCACTACTTATTCTTCTTCTTCTTCTTCTTCTTCTTCTTCACATTCTACTTCTTCTTTCTTCTTCCTTCCTTCTCCAAGTAAGCTTTTCTTCCTTTTTCTTCCTTCTTTCTTCTATTCCTTCTTCTTTATGCTAGCCCTAACCTTGCATTTTCCCCAACCTAGGTGTGAGGAGCTTAGATCTAGTGTGAAAGCTAGATTTGGTGGCTTGGAGCTTGAGGGAGGTAATTTCTAGGGGTTGTGAGACTTTGGCCTTGGGATTTCAACTCCCAAGAGGTAAAACCCTAACTTTCCCCTTTTTAATTATTTTTGTGTAGTATAATTAGTGTTGTAGAACCTTCCTAGACCCTTAGGCTACCCGTGGGAGGAAGTTGGAACTAGTTTGGTAGTGTTTGGAGACTTTAACACTAGGTTTTGCGTTAATTTCGGGTAAAATCCGAATTTGACCCAATTTTGGGTGATGCCCTAGGTTAGACAGACCTAGGTAGATATTGTCGGGTATCTTGAGGGTGAGTGCATGTCTCCGTTCGGACACGGGAAGCCGTGTCACGGAGAAACGGGCGTTTCGGGCGAAATTGGGGCTTTTCGTCGTCGCCGATTCTAAGTGCGTGCGCGTTTCCGCTACGGGCCTAGAATCGACGCGGGAGCACTTTTTCTAGGATCTAGGCATCGTGTAGAGCGCCTGAGTAAATTTTGGGCCGATTCCGAGTTCGTTTGGTGTGCGTTTCAGGAGGTTTTCTGAGCCGCGCACCACGTGTTCGTCGAAATGACCGAACGGCCATTTCGACTTGGGTTCCTCGTTTCGGGCTTGTGCGCGCGTTGGGTTAGTATCGGGGAGTGTGTGTTAGAGTTTTCGAGTTATATTTTGTATATTTTAGGGTGTTGGTGAGTGTCGGGGTCGTTGGGCGCGAGTGGGACGTGTTGTTTGTTTGTTGTTGTGTGTTGTGTTGTGTTAGTGTATATGTGTCTATATATATACATATATATGTATATATTTATATGTATTTGTATATATGTATATATATTTATATATATAGGTGTGTGTATTTATATCTATGTGCTTGTGGGTGTATATGTCTATGTGTATATATATATATGTATATGTGTAAGTGTGCTTGTGTGTATATGTATATATATATTTGAATGTGTGTGTGTGTATATATATCTTAGAGTGTGTGTATGTATTGAGATGTATATATATATATATATATATATATATATATATATATATATATATATATATATATATATATATATATATATTTGTATGTGTGTATATATATATTAATATGTGTGTTTATATATATATATATAGCTATGTATATATTTGTGTGTGAGTGTGTGTATTAGTGTGTTTGTGAGTGTGTAGGTGTGTGTGTTAGTGAGTGTGTTAGAATAGGTATAAGTGTATATATATATAGGTATCTAGTAGTATATATATGGTTATATATGTGTATATATATATATATATATATATATATATATATATATATATATATATATATATATATATAGGGTGATACATATATATATATGTATAGGAGTGTGTGTGTGTGTGTTTGTAGCTAGAGGAGGGGTTTAGAACCTGGAACAGCAGCTGCTGCTGCTGCCCTGCAGCAGCAGCACAGCAGCAGCAGTAGGAGGAGCAGCCAGCAGCAGCAATGGTAGCATAGAGCAGTAGCAGCAGTAAATGCAAGGGCAACAGCAGGGAGCAGTAGTAGCTAGTGAGGGAAGAGAGATTGATATATATATATATATATATATATATATATATATATATATATATATATATATATATATGTTGATAGATAGATAGATAATAAGTTAGATAAGATAGATAGATTGCTATATAGATAGGATAGATAGTTAGATAGATGGATTAAGAGATTGATAGTTGGATAGATAAATAGGTAAGATAGATTCATAGATAAATAGATATTAGATACATAGATAGATTGATAAGATATATAGATAAATAGATAGTTAGATATTTAGATAGATAGTTAAATAGATACAAAGATAGTTAGGTAAATAGATAGATATCTATAGTTAGGTGGATAGATAAATAGATTAGATTGATAAATAGATAAAAAGATGATAGATAGATTATTAGATAGATAATAGTTAGCTAGGGAGATATATATATAGATACTAGATGGATATATAGATATAGATAGGTAGTTAGATTACTAGATAAATAGGTAATAAGATAGATAACTAGGTAATGGATAGGTAGATAGTTATATGTATATCTATGGTATAGATATATATACCTATGGCTATATATATATCTATAGATATCTAGAGAGAGAGAAAGATAGATTTATAAATAGATATATACATAGCTAGATAGATAGTTAGATATCTAGGTATAGATATATATATATATGTAAGGTATGTGTAAGATAAGGTATATATGTAAGGTATGTGAGATATATATGAAGATATATAGGTATATGCATATATGTATTAGATATATATATTTTAACCTAGATTATAGTTAGATATATATGTTTATGCATAGTTAGTTAGCTAGAGGGGTAGTCGGATTGAGTTTAGAGAGGTATCCCAATATCTTGATATACCGAGGTATCTCAATACCTTAAGATAACCAAGGTATTGGATTTCGAGCGGGGTATTTGAGCAATAGCCTAGGAATAGTATTGGAGTGATTTTTATATGCTTATGTGTATATATTTACGCGTGCTAGCATAGGTTTTAGAGGGTATAGGCGGGGTGTGTAGCGTAGATTGAGGTATCGGATACCGAGGGTATCCCGGTATCTCAAGGAGGCGAGTTTGAGAGTTTTCTAGCTTAATGACCTCGGTTTGACCTAGAATTTCAGGAGTACCCTAGTTTGACCCAGACTTGACCGTAGTTGACTCGGTTGACCGCCAAAGTTAACTTTTGACCTAGTTTTGACCCAGAGTTGACTTTTTGGACCTAGAGTTGACTTTTGACCCAAATTTTACCGGTTTGACCCGTTTGACCTAGAACGACCCTAGAAGCCTATTTTAGTTATTTTATATCTGTTTAACTCATTAGAACCCTGTTTAACCTTGCTTTTCGCATAGGTCCTTGCGACACCGGTTCGGATCGCCAGTTGCTCAGGACGTCAGGCGAGTACATTCTCTGATAGTTTTTATTATTTGATGATTATTATGATTCAGCTTCTAGTATAGTATCATCTGATTATTCTGGCACAACACGGGACACTGATTGATATTTCTGGATTCATTTACTTGTGACACGTATATTTCATGTTTCTGGCCCCTATTCTGGAATCACTACAGGCATCACCTACAGGCATCACTCATGTTCAGGCTGGACTCATCTTGATTTGCGTGTCGGGTCTTGGATCCACTTGTATTAGTCGGGGCGGGGAAATACTCGAGTAAACATATAAACATTCCCATCTGGAATCATCAGGCATCACTCCCTCTGGTCTAATATGGAATAATAGCAGCCGCGCACCCAGTGCGCGGTGAGCCGTACTTACCCCTAGCCGTTTACATGTCGAAACAAGTATTTCAAAGACACCGAGTTTATTCTTTATATTCTGGACTCACTTGCATTCTTGTTGGTCTCACTTACATGTTTCTGGACTTGACTCACTACATGTTTTTTTATACTGGACTCACTACACGTTCTTGTGCACGGACTTGATCTTAGCTTAGATTTCCTGTATCTTGCAGTTATTACTATCTTGCTCTGATATCCATGCATCTTTACCTTTATGCACCAGTGATTTATATATATTTCTTGTTTCATACTTGCTTCATTCTTCTTGCTACTTGCTATTGTAACGCCCCGCAACCATACGGTGCGTTACGCTGAGTCGGATTGAATGAAACAAATGCTGGTTCCATTTGATTTGTTGGATTTTGGAAATAAGTATTGATTGAGTTGTTTCATGTGCAGATGGCTAGCGGGTTCGATGGAAATCAGGTGTTCGTTCAGAGCAGTACTGAGATAGCTGAGTTGGAATGATAATGCCATCTTCCTTAGTCCGATCGGTCGGATGATTTGTAGAGCACGGCCTGCTCGCACGGTCATACCAGTTGAGTAGATCATGCTTGCATCGGACCACGGGTTCAAGGGATTGGCCGTATCGGCAGGACAGGATGCCTAACGGGATCAATCATTGTGAGTGGGCTCTTTCCCTTCTCCTCTACTCCTTCATGCCTAATAATATGGAAAACACATAAATGGCTTGAACACTTGGGCTGAAACATTGGGAATCACTACACTGAGGCGTGCATAAAGTGTACGCCATTGGCTTGGTAGGATTGTGGCTTGATTTGGTTTGCGCGTTGGATAGTTGGAGCTAGAGTTGGAATATTACATTTGAGGCAGTTGGTTGGATAATTGGGATTATGCTTGGACAGTTAGAATAATGCATTGAGAGATTGGGAACATTGAGATTTGGGCGAGCGAGCGTGCATCCGTGCACGGGTATCACTTGGTCGCTTTGTCTTGCAAAGCGAGCAGTTATGGTTCAAAACCGAACAACTGCATCGACGAGGGTGTTGTGCCGCTTGATGGGGCATCGTGCCACGAATGGGGCATTATGCCACTGAAATGGCATTATGCCATGGGTTAGCTTTGAGCATGGGTGTTGCACCATTGGAAATACTGTGTTGAGAAGAGGCATTGTGCCTATGGGAATAACTTGTGAATGGTGCCTTGGGCTATATGTTGGAAGAATGGTTATGGATGTGTTGGTTGGATTATTGGCGGAACGAGTCTAGGATCGCTTGGTGGGGCGAGAATGTTCGATCCTCTCGTCATACCTACTTGGTGTCTGCATGTCACGGACAACCTGTATTGCACAGGGTTTGGTCTCCTCGAACGGGTACTCCGGGGCACCGGGACCGTTCGGCCATGGAGGAGACAATTGGGTAACGCGTCTTGGGCACGGTGCCAGCGGTTGAAATCGATCCAGGTGGGTTAGCTACTTAGCGCTATTTCGAGGAGAACCGCATTTGATCAGTCCGATCAAAGTCCTTTATGGCTTGGCCAGTGACTTCATATAGTATAGTGTTGGCTTGCTTTTCTTTTGTTGGTTTGGCTTTCGTGTAGGCGCGGCCACCTTGCCTCGGCAAGAATGTGCACTATGAGATTTGGATTGTAAGTGTTGGTTGAGGATGGATATTGAGGCTTGGTTGATGGTTCGACATGTTATCGTGTTGCTTGGACTTGAGCAGGACGGTTTGCATGCTAGTTTCCCTCGAGTTGCTTATATATTTGCTTGTCGTTTGGTTTGAGTTGAGTGCTTGCATGCTTAAACTGCTTTACAGCTTTCCTTAACATGTCATCCCTATGCCATGAAATGAATCTAGGATTCAACTAGAAAGATCACCATATAACTGTTTGCATTCACTACTTTACTTAGTGTCGGCTTAGGCGAGTGGGTTACCCTGCTCACCAGTACGGTTGTGTACTGACCCACGTTTGTGGGCAATATTTCAGGTACGCAGGCGTAGTGGCGCTGCTTGGATATACGGAACATGATGTATGAACTGTAAGTACCTTTGTGGGCTAGAGAAAAGAGCAAGAGTATTTCGTCGCCTTCGTGGCATCGCCTTCGTGGCCTTGTCTTCGATGAGGCATTTCATTTGACCCTATCGTGAGCTTCACTGCGTATTACTCTGATTGTGTGCTTGGTACACAATACTTGACTTCTGCTGCAACTTGGTTATTTTAATGATAACATTTGGTGTTTGACAACATCGCCTTGTACGAGCGCAACTCCAGGCTCGTACGGCATCACGTCCCGATGAGAACGATTGTCCTGCGGGAGAGCTGCAACGTGGTGATTCACGTTCAGCGGGGACTATCGAGCTTGCGGGAGATTGGGACGTGACAAATTGGTATCAGAGCGCTTGGTTCATTTTCTCGGACTTGGTCCTTCGCTTCATCACAAACTCTAAATAGCTTCCGTGTGTCGTCTAGCTCTTGACTCTACTCGGTGCCGCATTGGATGTTTCATACAATAAGTCTATATATTGCTGGTTATGGTTGCATGTTATTCTTGGTTGTGTTGCCTTGGTTGGTTTTCGTAGGATCGCTTAGCCTCGTTAGTCGTTGTTGCATTCGTGCAGCAAGTTGGTTGGCGTTGTTGCATTTGTGCAACAAGTGTGGGCTTTTGTTGGGTTGGCTTGGCTTAGCGTTCGGGAGTTTCTGATTGCATCAGTGGATCTGTTGGTTGGCAGACGAGATTTGGTTATACGGCATGTTTTGAGTAGAAGCATTCGATGTGAATGAATCCTTACACGAGTTGCTCGTCTAGCGACTGTGTTGGATAGAAGTTGGAATTTCGGCTGTGGCGCATCGGTTGAGCATGTTTGAGTTTGGCTCGGGAATATCAGAATAGTTGGCATGAGTTGCTCGTATAACAAATGTGTGGAACCATTGAGTATTGGGTTGGATTACTTGGAAGAGAGATCGTTGCACGGGTTGCTCGTATTGCGAAAGTATCAGACGGCTTTGAGAATAGCTGGAAGTATTGTAAATGGGATATGGCACGAGTTGTATAGTGAGATTTATGGAAACAATTGGATAATTCAAGCATTGCCTGAGTTTTTGTGTCAGACTTGAGTTGAGAAAGGCATGATTATGCATAAGGGATGGTTCGAACGGATCTTGGATCTGTGAAAGAAATTGTAATGCGAGTAGTGACTTGATTCGAAGTGGTATATGGGATCAAACGTGTTAAGCAAGGCATTGGAAATATTTTGGTTGGACATCTATGGGAATTGCCTGAACGGACTCGTGAAACGAGAATACAAGTTGGTTGGTGCACGTCGGTTGAGTTGGGAAGAATAAAAATGGAGCAAGCGAATATTGAGTTGAGCATATCGTGAACGGACTGGTGCAAATAGAAGTATTGTTGGACTTGAGAGATGGACGAGATCGGAACGAACAGTTGGGATACGCTTGAATGAGCGATGGGTGAATCGAATGATAGCGAGCATGGACTACGATTTTGGACAACACATTTGAGCTGTTGGTTGAGTAATAAAACACGATTTGGTTTGGAGGGACAATGAGATGGATTCACACAAACTTGGAAGATTTTGGATAGTGCTGCTCGAGAAGTCGACTCAGTTTAGTGGAAATAGAATTTTTGGGCAAGATGGTGCAACAAGCATAGACGGATTCTCCGGAAGACGTGGACGAATTGTGGCAACAACAGAAGGCAAAAGATTATGGTGGACAGACTTTTGAAGATAGCTAAACGTCGGAGCAAATCACTGTATTGCTAGGGCAAGTTGGACGTGCATTATGGAACGCGGCAAACGGATAAGAATTAGAGCAAGTCTTGAGTTTCGAGGATCATTGAAATCGATGGTGCGAGTAGTCGAACATGACAGTTCAGAAAATTTGATGGATTCAGGGCAGAACGACGGATTGATGGAAGACGGTTTCAATGAGCACAGTTCTCGAGTTGTGGCTTGGATAGATAGCAAGACTCTAAGTGGTTAAGCAGCATCGGTTGACAGGTCGTCAAAGGTAGTGCATGAAATTTCTCGGATTTGGAAGTTCGCTTGGATAGAATGGTTGGATTTTGATTCGAATTTACAGATGAGATATAGCATGGTTTATAGTAACTGTCCATCGTGATGATTACAATTATCGAGCGTAGCTTCGGAACAGCTGACCCTAGCGACTTGTTCGCTGAATCGGAGATTGAATATGGTAGACCCATAGAATGACCCTTGAGGCGGCGTATTTGGGAATACGTCGAGGGCAGATGTGAGCAATGAGATTTGGCTTATCGACTGAGAGTTGGATTTGAGAGATCCTTGGGATAGCCTTCAGCTGAAGATGCAGCCGGAAGATCGAAGCGATGGTGGGATTAGCCTAAGTCAACTGATGAGATTCAGAGTCACAGATTTTTGTAGATGGCATCGCCTCTGACTCATCGTGCTCTGGAAGGGAATAGCATTTATATGAATGGACGACTGTGGCGGCTCGTTCAAATCAAATCTTTGCGAATACTAGAAGGGACAGATGTGTCTCAGATTTACAAGATATCTCGGAACTTAGTCTGGGAAACGTGCTCGTTCGGAAGGCGAAGGTGATATCCTATGCTTCGAGGCAGTGGAATCAGCGCGAAGAACTATTCCATGCGCAACCTAGGAATTGTGGCGAGTGTGTCCACGTTGAAATCGTGGCGACACTATCCCTTTGGCGTGGCGGCGAGATCTTCGTGGATCACACAAACCTCAATATAGATGTTCACCCTGTGAGGTATTGAGATTGAGGAAGAGGTGTTGGACTGAGCTGATGAAAGCAAAGTTGATATTTGGGTAAGTCGCCTAGATGGGGTAGTATCATTTGAGTTGATCGTTCGGTGCATGAGATATATTTGGAGATGTTGCTAGTGCGGATTCAGAAATAGTTGGATGGATTGAGTTGGAACAAGAACTGATTGAGTCGGTGAAAAATCATCATATTGAGAATAGTGCTCAAGCGAACATGTTGGAATGGAAATCAGGATTGGTTCAATTGGGAGTAAAGCAAATGGATGCCTCGGACATAAAGATACCCTTGTAACTTATCCAAATTCGCTATCGCAAAGCTCGGCTAAAATACATGTATTTTAGGGACGCCTTAAATATGTGTATCGATCCAAAACTAAGCGATACGAGGAATTCGTATTGAGCTGCAAGGAGGATGTGGGAATATAGAATTTGTACGAGCATTCAACAGAGCGAGATGCTGAGTCTGGATCAGGATAATGTGAGTTGCATAGAGCAGATCCATGGAATTGGATTGTGGCATGTGATAGGAATGAGTACCAGCACGGTTCGTGGACGAACCTGATTCTAAGTGGTATATTATGTAACGCCCCGCAACCGTACGGTGCGTTACGCTGAGTCGGATTGAATAAAACAAATGCTTGTTCCATTTGATTTGTTGGATTTTGGAAATAAGTATTGATTGAGTTATTTCATGTGCAGATGGCTAGCGGGTTCGATGGAAATTAGGTGTTCGTTCAGAGCAGTACTGAGATAGCTGAGTTGGAATGATAATGCCATCTTCCTTAGTCCGATCGGTCGGATGATTTGTAGAGCACGGCCTGCTCGCACGGTCATACCAGTTGAGTAGATCGCGCTTGCATCGGACCACGGATTCAAGGGATTGGCCGTATCGGCAGGTAAGGATGCCTAACGGGATCAATCATTGTGAGTGGGCTCTTTCCCTTCTCCTCTACTCCTTCATGCCTAATAATATGGAAAACACGTAAATGGCTTGAACACTTGGGCTGAAACATTGAGAATCACTACACTGAGGCGTGCATAGAGTGTACGCCATTGGCTTGGTAGGATTATGGCTTGATTTGGTTTGCGCGTTGGATAGTTGGAGCTAGAGTTGGAATATTACATTTGAGGCAGTTGGTTGGATAATTGGGATTATGTTTGGACAGTTGGAATGATGCATTGAGAGATTGGGAACATTGAGATTTGGGCGAGCGAGCGTGCATCCGTGCACGGGTATCACTTGGTCGCTTTGTCTTGCAAAGCGAGCAGTTATGGTTCAAAACCGAACAACTGCATCGGCGAGGGTGTTGTGCCGCTTGATGGGGCATCGTGCCACGAATGGGGCATTGTGCCACTGAAACGGCATTGTGCCATGGGTTAGCTTTGAGCATGGGTGTTGCACCATTGGAAATAATGTGTTGAGAAGAGGCATTGTGCCTATGGAAATAACTTGTGAATGGTGCCTTGGGCTATATGTTGGAAGAATGGTTATGGATGTGTTGGTTGGATTATTGGCGGAACGAGTCTAGGATCGCTTGGTGGGGCGAGAATGTTCGATCCTCTCGTCATACCTACTTGGTGTCTGCATGTCACGGACAACCTGTATTGCACAGGGTTTGGTCTCCTCGAACGGGTACTCCGGGGCACCGGGACCGTTCGGCCATGGAGGAGACAATTGGGTAACGCATCTTGGGCGCGGTGCCAGCGGTTGGAATAGATCCAGGTGGGTTAGCTACTTAGCGCTGTTTCGAGGAGAACCGCATTTGATCAGTCCGATCAAAGTCTTTTATGGCTTGGCCAGTGACTTCATATAGTATAGTGTTGGCTTGCTTTTCTTTTGTTGGTTTGGCTTTCGTGTAGGCGCGGCTACCTTGCCTCGGCAAGAGTGTGCACTGTGAGATTTGGATTGTAAGTGTTGGTTGAGGATGGATATTGAGGCTTGGTTGATGGTTCGACATGTTATCGTGTTGCTTGGACTTGAGCAGGACGGTTTGCATGCTAGTTTCCCTCGAGTTGCTTATATATTTGCTTGTCGTTTGGTTTGAGTTGAGTGCTTGCATGCTTAAACTGCTTTATAGCTTTCCTTAACATATCATCCCTATGCCATGAAATGAATCTAGGATTCAACTAGAAAGATCACCATATAACTGTTTGCATTCACTACTTTACTTAGTGTCGGCTTAGGCGAGTGGGTTACCCCGCTCACCAGTACGGTTGTGTACTGACCCACGTTTGTGGGCAATATTTCAGGTACGCAGGCGTAGTGGCGCTGCTTGGATATACGGGACATGATGTATGAACTGTAAGTACCTTTGTGGGCTAGAGAAAAGAGCAAGAGTATTTCGTCGCCTTCGTGGCATCGCCTTCGTGACCTTGTCTTCGATGAGGCATTTCATTTGACCCTATCGTGAGCTTCACTGCGTATTACTCTGATTTTGTGCTTGGTACACAATACTTGACTTCCCCTGCAACTTGGTTGTTTTAATGATAACATTTGGTGTTTGACAACATCGCCTTGTACGAGCGCAACTCCAGGCTCGTACGGCATCACGTTCCGATGAGAACGATTGTCCTGCGGGAGAGCTGCAACATGGTGATTCACGTTCAGCGGGGACTATCGAGCTTGCGGGAGATTGGGGCGTGACAGCTATAACTGTTTTATAGTTTTTATCATTTAAATGGAACTGCTGTTAGAGATGTACTTGCTCCAGTCCTGACTGGACATATTTTTCAGAGTATCCGGAGGAGTGGTGTCCGACGTTTTATGGACCTGAGCCTGTCGATGGTGCAGACAGGGACCCTCTAGTTTAGGGGTAAGTTCCGGGTTGGTAGCCGGGATCACTAGGACCTTGTTGTTATTTTTATTAGCTTTAGCACCGGATTTGTCTCCAGTTTTGGATTGAGACCTTGTATTGTATATTATTTTGGATGATTTGGATGATGTATTATTATTATTATTGATGTTGTGGTTGTTGTAGTAGTTGTTGTTGGTTAGACTTTATAGTTGTTAGATCTCTGTGTTATCTTATCGTGCTTAGATTCGTGATTGAGTATATTGTGATTATCATTGTGATATTTGCTCCTCCGTTTGGAGTTGAGATCTTGACAGGTTTATATTGTTTGTGTGGTTGCCCTCCTTTTGGAGAGGTCATGACCGATTTTTGTGTGAGATTATCTAGTTAGTTGACCTAGACAGCGTTCTACCGCCGATGCTGCGGCGTAGGCTGGACGTACCCACGACTCATGCCCGATTTTCCGGGTGCGGATCGTGACACGTTTTTGGTGGCGACCCCATGCAGGTCTTGATTCGCAATTAGTGCGATGTCGTGGTGGTACAACAACTTAGTTGTACTGCTGCGAGCCTGCTATAGGATCTAGGATCTAGGATGAGAGTGTACTCAATCACGACTAGGAACAATTCCAATCTAATTATTCTGAAATTGCTTCTTTTGAAATATTACTGTCCTTCTTTGATGATATCGTATCTTGCACCGTATTGACTTCTTTTGATCTGTGTTCAGGATGCCTCCGAAGACACGATCTCGTCATACCGTTCCAGCAGTTGCTACTGAGAGGTCTGCTACCTCTCGTCCAGCTCATATTCAGGCAGCTGCTACCGCTCCACTCACCACTCCTGCGGTTGAGGGAGCATATGCTTCTCTCGGGGATCCTCCTTCACCTGTCGATCCGAGGACTACCCCAGTCATTCCAGTGGTTCCTCCACCACTTCCTGCTCCAGTAGATGCCGTGCAGTTGTTTGCGTTCTTCAGGGAGATGATGGACGCGCAGCACCGTCAGGTGGATGTGATAAGGCTGGGCATTGAGAACGCCCACCAGGTGGCCATGATGGCAGTGGATAGGGTGGCACAGATTCAGCCACAGGCAGATCAGATTCAGCATCCGAGGCCGGGCAGTATCATTGACTTCCAGAGGATGCGGCCCAAGGAGTTTTGTGGTACAGAAGGGATCCTGTACGCGGATGACTGGATAGAGCAGATCGAGGGGATCTTCAGGTTGGCGCAGATTCCAGACAGTATGCAGATAGAGGCAGCGGGCAGTCAGATGTTCGACCTCGCCTTGACGTGGTATCGCACAGATACGAGGATTGCGACGCCAGGGCTTACTTGGAAGGCTTTCAAGAGGCTTTTTAAGGAGAAGTTTTTCCCAGATGTGGCGCTCAGTACTTTGGAGAGCCAGTTTGAGGCACTCGTCCAAGGGAGCATGACGGTGGACGAGTACGCAGCAGAGTTCTGTCGTTTGGGCAGATTTATGGAGGGCTTGAGTGAGGCAGCCAAGGCGAGGAAGTTTCGCAAGGGCTTGGTTATGGCGGTCAAGTCTTTGACCAGGAGCGATCGCGAGGCGACTTTTGAGCAGATAGTAGGAGATGCTCAGAGAGCAGAGGATGACTTGGAGCTCAAGTCCAAGAGAGGCAGGGATGATTCAGGCAGTGCGAGTGGTAGTGCGGGACCAGCTAAGCGTCCCTATGTGCAGAAGGCAGCGCAGCAGGGTCAGGATCAGAGGGTGCCCACTTGTGCCTACTGTAGGAAGGCAGGACACACTTGGGATATTTGTAGGAGGAGGCTGAAGGTGTGTTTGTTCTGTGGATCCGCTGCTCACCAGATGCGAGATTGCCCCACTGCACCTCCATTGGGTGGAGCACAGGATCAGAGAGTTGGAGTTAGGCCACCTGTGGCACAGCATCATGCCCCGCACCAGCAGAGGGATACACCCCAGCAGGGCAGGGCTTATGCGTTGACGGTCGAGGAGGCCGATGCTACGGATGTCGGGTTAGCAGGTCTGTCTCTTATTTCTTCTTCCTGTCCTTTTCCATTCCTGTGGTGTGCTTCATTAGTACCTGTTAGATTTTCTTGTGCTGTGGTAGATAGTGTAGTAACCCTGATTGAGACTGTGATAACACGACCAGTAGGACCCTGATCTTGTATGTTGTTTAGGTAGAATTTCTTGACTGTGATTGTTGGGGGTTTGACCTAGAAGGAGTGTGATTGACTTTAAATTTCGAGGACGAAATTTTCTAAGGAGGGTAGACTTGTCACCACCCCATTTCCAAAGCCGGGTATTTTTTTTATTTTTAATCTGGTTAAGTGTGTATTATTTATAGTTAATTATATTTATATTTAATTAATGATTGTACTATATTTTTATTAATTGTTCAAGGATTTTGGCTAGCCTGG
Organism: Iris macrosiphon; assembly: GCA_036927795.1. Lineage (NCBI taxonomy): Eukaryota > Viridiplantae > Streptophyta > Magnoliopsida > Asparagales > Iridaceae > Iris > Iris macrosiphon. The sequence continues at coordinate 193,568,867 of JAYESA010000004.1, read as the reverse complement.
ACCCATGTCAGACCCTAGTGGACCCATGTCCGACCCAGCCCACACCCCTGTGAGACTTATTTTTGGGTTTAGAATATTTATTTTATTTTTAGGAGGTTAGTTGGAGAGATTTGGAGCTAGTTTGAGTGCTTTTGGAACCCGAAATCCGAAACCAAGTGAGTAGGGGCGTTTTGGGAATTTGGTGACTTATGTAAACCCCTACCTACCCCCACCCATGAGCATCCAGCAACCCATTCCCGTGAGGAGCAGCCCCTCTCTCCCCCTTTGTTTATTCCACTACTACTTCTTCTTCTTCTTCTTCTTCTTCTTCACATTCTACTTCTTCTTTCTTCTTCCTTCCTTCTCCAAGTAAGCTTTTCTTTCTTTTTCTCCCTTCTTTCTTCTATTCCTTCTTCTTTATGCTAGCCCTAACCTTGCATTTTCCCCAACCTAGGTTTGAGGAGCTTAGATCTAGTGTGGAAGCTAGATTTGGTGGCTTGGAGCTTGAGGGGGGTGATTTCTAGGGGTTGTGAGACTTTGGCCTTGGGATTTCAACTCCCAAGAGGTAAAACCCTAACTTTTCCTTCCTAATTATTTTTGTATAGTGTAATTAGTGTTGTAGAACCTTCCTAGACCCTTAGGCTACCCGTGGGAGAAAGTTGGAACTAGTTTGGTAGTGTTTAGAGACTTTAACACTAGGTTTTACGTCAATTTCGGGTGAAATCCGAATTTGGCCCAATTTTGGGTGATGCCCTAGGTTAAACGGACCTAGGTAGACATTGTCGGGTGTCTTGAGGGTGAGTGCGTGTCTCCGTTCGGACACGGAAAGCCGTATCGCGGAGAAACGGACGTTTCGGGCAAAATTGGGGCTTTTCGTCGTCGCCGATTCTAAGTGCGTGCGCGTTTCCGCTATGGGCCTAGAATCGATGCGGGAGCACTTTTTCTAGGATCTAGGCATCGTGTAGAGTGCGTGGGTAAATTTTGGGCCGATTCTGAGTTCGTTTGGTGTGCGTTTCAGGAGGTTTTCCGAGCCGCGCACCACGTGTTCGTCGAAATGATCGAACGACCATTTCGACTTGGGTTCCTCGTTTCGGGCTTGTGCGCGCGTTGGGTTAGTATCGGGGAGTGTGTGTTAGAGTTTTCGAGTTATATTTTGTATATTTTAGGGTGTTGGTGAGTGTCGGGGTCGTTGGACGTGAGTGGGGCGTATTATTTGTGTGTTGTTGTGTGTTGTGTTGTGTTAGTGTATATGTGTCTATATATATACATATATATATGTATATATTTATATGTATTTGTATATATTTATATATATTTATATATATAGGTGTGTATATTTATATCTATGTGCTTGTGGGTGTATATGTCTATGTGTATATATATATATGTATATGTGTAAGTGTGCTTGTGTGTATATGTATATATATATTTGAATGTGTGTGTGTATATATATCTTAGAGTGTGTGTGTGTATTGAGATGTATATATATATATTTGTATGTGTGTATATATATATTAATATGTGTGTTTATATATATATATATATATAGCTATGTATATATTTGTGTGTGAGTGTGTGTATTAGTGTGTTTGTGAGTGTGTAGGTGTGTGTGTTAGTGAGTGTGTTAGAATAGGTATAAGTGTATATATATATAGGTATCTAGTAGTATATATATGGTTATATATGTGTATATATATATATATATATATATATATATATATATATATATATATATATATAGGGTGATACATATATATATATATATATATATATATATATATATATATATATATATATATATATATATATATATATATATATATATATATATATATATATATATATATATGTATAGGAGTGTGTGTGTGTGTGTGTGTTTGTAGCTAGAGGGGGGGGTTTAGAACCTGGAACAGCAGCTGCTGCTGCTGCCCTGCAGCAGCAGCAATGGTAGCATATAGCAGCAACAGCAGCAGTAAATGCAAGGGCAACAACAGGGAGCAGTAGTAGCTAGTGAGGGAAGAGAGATTGATATATATATATATATATATATATATATATATATATATATATATATATATATATATATATATATATGTTGATAGATAGATAGATAATAAGTTAGATAAGATAGATAAATTGCTATATAGATAGGATAGATAGTTAGATAGATGGATTAAGAGATTGATAGTTGGATAGATAAATAGGTAAGATAGATTCATAGATAAATAGATATTAGATACATAGATAGATTGATAAGATATATAGATAAATAGATAGTTAGATATTTAGATAGATAGTTAAATAGATACATAGATAGTTAGGTAAATAGATAGATATCTATAGTTAGGTGGATAGATAAATAGATTAGATTGATAAATAAATAATAAGATGATAGATAGATTATTAGATAGATAATAGTTAGCTAGGGAGATATATATATATAGATAGTAGATGGATATATAGATATAGATAGGTAGTTAGATTACTAGATAAATAGGTAATAAGATAGATAACTAGGTAATGGATAGGTAGATAGTTATATATATATCTAAGGTATAGATATATATACCTATGGCTATATATATATCCATAGATATCTAGAGAGAGAGATAGATAGATTTATAAATAGATATATACATAGCTAGATAGATAGTTAGATATCTAGGTATATATATATATATATGTAAGGTATGTGTAAGGTAAGGTATATATGTAAGGTATGTGAGATATATATGAAGATATATAGGTATATGCATATATGTATTAGATATATATATATATTTTAACCTAGATTATAGCTAGATTTATATGTTTATGCATAGTTAGTTAGCAAGAGGGGTAGTCAGGTTGAGTTTAGAGAGGTATCCCAATATCTTGATATACCGAGGTATCTCAATACCTTAAGATAACCAAGGTATTGAGTTTCGAGCGGGGTATTTGAGCAATAGCCTAGGAATAGTATTGGAGTGATTTTTATATGCTTATGTGTATATATTTACGCGTGCTAGCATAGGTTTTAGAGGGTATAGGCGGGGTGCGTAGCGTAGGTTGAGGTATCGGATACCGAGGGTATCCCGGTATCTCAAGGAGGCGAGTTTGAGAGTTTTCTAGCTTAATGACCTCGGTTTGACCTAGAATTTTAGGAGCACCCTAGTTTGACCCAAACTTGACCGTAGTTGACTCGGTTGACCGCCAAAGTCAACTTTTGACCTAGTTTTGACCCAGAGTTGACTTTTTGGACCTAGAGTTGACTTTTGACCCAAATTTTACCGGTTTGACCCGTTTGACCTAGAACGACCCTAGAAGCCTATTTTAGTTATTTTATATCTGTTTAACTCATTAGAACCCTGTTTAACCTTGCTTTTCGCATAGGTCCTTGCGACACCGGTTCGGATCGCCAGTTGCTCAGGACGTCAAGCGAGTAAATTCTCTGATAGTTTTCATTATTTGATGATTATTATGATTCAGCTTCTAGTATAGTATCATCTGATTATTCTGGCACAACACGGGACACTGATTGATATTTTTGGATTCATTTACTTGCGACACGTACATTTCATGTTTCTGGCCCCTATTCTGGAATCACTACAGGCATCACCTACAGGCATCACTCATGTTCAGGCTGGACTCATCTTGATTTGCGTGTCGGGTCTTGGATCCACTTGTATTAGTCGGGGCAGAGAAATACTCGAGTAGACATGTAAACATTTCCATCTGGAATCATCAGGCATCACTCCCTCTGGTCTAATCTGGAATGATAGCAGCCGCGCACCCAGTGCACAGTGAGCCGTACTTACCCCTAGCCGTTTACATGTCGAAACAAGTATTTCAAAGACATCGAGTTCATTCTTTATAGTCTGGACTCACTTGCATTCTTGTTGGTCTCACTTACATGTTTCTGGACTTGACTCACTACATGTTTTTTTTGCTGGACTCACTACACGTTCTTGTGCACGGACTTGATCTTAGCTTAGATTTCCTGTATCTTGCAGTTATTACTATCTTGCTCTGATATTCATGCATCTTTACCTTTATGCACCAGTGATTTATATATATTTCTTGTTTCATACTTGCTTTATTCTTCTTGCTACTTGCTATAACTGTTTTATAGTTTTTATCATTTAAATGGAACTGCTGTTAGAGATGTACTTGCTCCAGTCCTGACTGGACATATTTTTCAGAGTATCCGGAGGAGTGGTGTCCGACGTTTTATGGACCTGAGCCTGTCGATGGTGCAGACAGGGACCCTCTAGTTTAGGGATGAGTTCCGGGTTGGTAGCCGGGATCACTAGGACCTTGTTGTTATTTTTATTAGCTTTAGCACCGGATTTGTCTCCGGTTTTGGATTGAGACCTTGTATTGTATATTATTTTGGATGATTTGGATGATGTATTATTATTATTATTGATGTTGTGGTTGTTGTCGTAGTTGTTGTTGGTTAGACTTTATAGTTGTTAGATCTCTGTGTTATCTTATCGTGCTTAGATTCGTGATTGAGTATATTGTGATTATCATTGTGATATTTGCTCCTCCGTTTGGAGTTGAGATCTTGACAGGTTTATATTGTTTGTGTGGTTGCCCTCCTTTTGGAGAGGTCATGGCCGATTTTTGTGTGAGATTATCTAGTTAGTTGACCTAGACAGCGTTCTACCGCCGATGCTGCGGTGTAGGCTGGACGTACCCACGACTCATGCCCGATTTTCCGGGTGCGGGTCGTGACAATGTCACTCTAGTATATATATATTAACTATCCAACTATAACTATAAACTACCATGTATTTAGTATTTATACCATACTATATACCTTATTTTAGTCACCTTAATACCAACCCATAATTAGTTTACAACTATCATATTACTATGCCAATACCTACTACTCATACCTTGGTATATCTTGATACTTACCTTGGTATCTCAAGGTAATTGCCAAAACTTCATATATGTATTAACTACCCAACAATAATTACATATATCAATCTAATATAACTCTAGTATGTACTAATAGAATAAATACTAACTACCAACTACACACTAACTATTAATACATATATACGTACATACATACCTAAAAATATATAATATATAAAAGATATTCATAACCATTGATAACTAAAATATACTAACTTACTCAATAATATTATGTGCTACAACTAAATATATACATATATAGTATAATACAAATATCAATTAGGAACATATTTATATATATATATATATATTAATTACCATATATATATATATTTAAATACATATATATAACCCACCATATATATTTATATAATATATATTTAAATACATATATATAACCCACAATATATATTTATACAATATATATTTAAATACATATAATCCATAATATATATTTAAATACATATATATAACCCATAATATATATTTATACAATATATATATATATATATATATATATATATATATATATATATATATATATATATATATATATATATATATATATATATATATATAACTATACATACACTTATACATAGTAAATTGTATAAAATACCACATAGTAACATACACACACACACATATTAATATGTATATATAACTATACATATATGTATACGTATATAAAATCATACACTATATAAATACATAACAATATATAATATAACTATATATATAACCACATATAAATATATCTACTAAATTATATATACATATACTACCACTTATAAATATATATCTACATGTAGAAAAATAGCTACATAATAAATATACACATATAGTATATGCATAGGTACATAGATCTAAGACACAATATTACATAAATATATATACACAATATTATATATATATATATATATATAAATATATATATATAATTATACTTCTCCATAAAATAAGAACACAAAAGAATTAGATCTACAATTAAATTGCACATACATGGACCGTATCACCCCGTATCCCACTAGATTTAGGATACGCATGCAACACGAGTCCACCACACATCCAAACGTACCCCGAAGGATACGAACAAGTCATATATATTATTTATGAATAATACGAAGAGTCAAATATAAATCTACGTGTCCGTGTCAAAATGTGACATGCTCAAAGTCCCGTGTCTGAGAAAAAATCTCCAAATTAACACGTATCACCAAATTGATAGGATACGACCTACACGTACCCAATTGTGGACACGACACTAGCCTCAAACACACAAAAATATGTCAAATTGATCTATAGGACCAATTGACACACACAACAAATGTCAATATCAGAATTCCCCCAAAATTGACACAAAAGTACCATAACTTTCTCAATAGGCCTCCTATGAACACAAAACCAAAACCTATGGGTAGCCTATGCATATGGGTTGATTTTCCATGGTTAAATATCATATTTAGAACCTAAATTAAGGGGAAAAAATTGAATTATACCTATTGGGAGATGGATTCCCAATAAAACCTCCAAAATTGGTGAAATTGGCCTCCAACTTGTAGATCCTTGCTCCTCTTTGTAGATCCATGCTTTTTCCTTATAGATCCTTGCTCTAATAGCCTCCAATGGTGATTTAAAAAATAATAGGATAGAAATTTGGTAGAGATTTGGTTGAGAAAATTTTCTAGATCTAGATTTGGAATAAAAAATGAAGAGAGAGAAAGTTTTTATCCCATTTATATAGGCCTCACTTGCCCCCTCTCTCAAGCTACTATGTAAAGTCTAAAATATCCCTTGGGGCCTCTCATGAAGAAATTAATTAAGGAGGGAAGCTTCTAGTCTAATGGTTTAACATAATTAATCCTCCTCCTAATAATTGGGCTTCTAATTATTGGGCTCAATTTTAACTAGAATTAAATATTGGTCCATGAGTCTAAACTAAACTAGTTGGTCCACTAATACAAGTCCAAAAATAAATCTAACATGCTAATAATAAATAAATAAATTTAATATGCACAATATTTAATTAATTACCAAATTACTAAAATATCCTTTCCTAGAAAATATGATAGTGACAAATCTACCCCCTTAGAAGAATTTCGTTCTCGAAATTAAAACTCTCACCCCTCTCTCTTGGCCAGTCATATTATATTCATACAAATCTTACTATGGTCAAATCCCATTAATCATAGTCTAAAATAGTATATATCTATAACATACAATCATATCATTCTACTGAAAGAGAAATCATACTTGGATATAGTCTCTAACTATCATGAAATCAGTCTCTGCCCTGCTGAGATGTCTTCCTTTACTGGTAAGGTAATCTGCTATGCCACATGTGGCCTATTCCATCAGACACTATTAATCATCAATCTTGTCAAGATATTCTTAATACTGAGGGTTACTAAATACTAGTGATATACTCTAATTCTAGGTCAAGGACATGCTTAGCTCACTGGTACTTGCTACTTAGGATACTATTCAAGATACTGCTAAGATACTACCCCTTGTTCTGTTTTAATCACCAAAATTTCTCAATCATTCTCTTGCAAGAAATACTTCTATACCTTTTCAATCATGTGTTTTATTAGCACACCCTCGTCCAACTTATCACTCCTTATAGGATGCCTTACTTAAATCTTGTTACTATCTACACAAGGCATCAGCTCTCATATGCATTTTGATGATATCCGTGTCACGCCCCAGTCCCAAAATACGTAGGACCAGGAATACGTAATACGCCCAGCCGTATGTATATGAATTCCAGTATATGAAAAACCATATACATACGTACGCTGTAAATGAGTATGCAATCCATCAGTGGTAATATACTGTCATAACAAGTCACACACCATCTATATCTCATCCACAACACAAAATACTCAGTGGGAGCAAAACTGACATATAATTGGATATCAAAGTGTATAGAGTCTATAGTCTGGTGGAAACAAATTCACTACAAAATGACTATACTAAAGTAGACACAAAAAATCCCTAAAACAGTGATCATAATCACAGAAACTCTGTTGGTAGGAGCTCCTCAGTCTCGTAAGTAGCATCCGGTCCAGGTCCATACTCTTGTAGAAAATCCGATCGTCCATATCTGGAAAGGGACCAGGTCCTCAGAGGGACATAACAAGATACATAAAAGCATGCCAATAAGTACTGAAATATAAACATCCATCGGGTCGCCTAACCATCTAAGTGAATGCAATTTGAGGACAACTTTGAGTGTAAGAGAAAGTGTAGGCTAGACATATGCTGACGTAATTCACCAATCGTGACAACTGACTAGTATATGCCACATATGCCCCCCATGTCACGCCCCAGTCCCAAAATGCCGAGGGACTGGAGATGCGTGGCAATGGCCAGCAGTACGTACCGATGGATAACCCAATTTAATGGAATCATCAGGGCGTACTTAAGCTGTAAATAAGGTCTACTACAATAAGTCACACTAATCTCATCCATAAAGATAAAGAAATTAACTGCATAATCAAATGGAAATAAGTAGCAACAACATCACAGCAAGTCAGTCGGAGGAACAATCCGACTTAAGTCTGAATAAGCTGGCTCTATAGGCCAGGAACAAAAGATATAAACATGAAATAAATAAATGAGTACTGGGACAGGCACTCAGGAGAAGTCCTTGGCAGTCACCTCGTCTTCAGTGTTTGGTTCAGCTCCAGCAATAGCTTCAGCTCCGGTCCCGTATACCTCGGGATACTGCTCCTCAGCTAAACCTGGGGACACAATCCATTCCAGGTCCTCAGTGGACATAGCAAGGCATAAAATAAAATAAGCCAAATAAAAGCAGTGCAATTAAATTAAATGAACAGCAGGGTAAACTATGTAACCATCTATGTGATATGCAAATGAGAGCAACACTAGTACTCAAGCTGAGACCGCTACAAGCTCTGTGTCGGGGAGCCGGTAGCAGTAATAACACGTAAAGGGTCTAGCTCTGCTGGAGAGTCTACAACCTCACAATAATAGTAGATATATATATAGAACAGCCTGTAGCCTGTGTGTCTCTCCCCACCCAATGTAATCACGCAAGCCATGACCATAACGTCTCATGTCCATGTCAGCGGGATTATAACTAATGCAACAAGTCATACTGTCTATAATAAATGTCTCTATCAAGTCCTGTATCCTATACAGAATCACCACGAATATCTCAGGAGGATTCTGTCCATGATAGTGTCAAGTGTCCTGGGTTGTAGGGTACTTGATAGGTCAAGTACAAAGTAAGGGAATCGTAAATCCATCTCTAAATGACGAACGCAACACCGCGTACGGTGTCGGTACCCGACTATGATCGGACACTAGGTACGTCATACGTTCCCTAGGTTAAGCAGTTTAAATCAGTTTATATGAATTTGCACAAGAAATCCAGCAGAGTATTTTTACAGAAAATATGAAAATAATGACTGCAAGTTTGGCAAGGTGCACTTGCCTGGGGTTTGGATTCCACTTAGGTCCTGGTTTCGGAAATTTCCAGAGATATCTCCGAAAGCTGAAATAAATAGTACCATCACGCTCAGAAGGTGTCAAACAGCTAGGAACGCCTGTTCTTGGGTCCAATTTGGAGACAAGGGCAAAAACGGTAATTTCGGCCCAAAATGGGGTCCGCCGGTGGGCCCGCTTTAAACCAAAAAATGTGTCAGGGTCAACGGTCTCCAAATTCACCAAACTTAGTGTCAACAGGTCAGGAACGCTGATACGAACCCAACGGAACTTTCAGATTTGAATTCCGATGAGCCGATCACGAAATCGCCCGTCGAGCGGGGCCTATGGGGCCCACGACACGCGATTTCGTCAACGTTCTCAGAATCAGACCAAACTTGACCCACAGGACCAGCGTATCGCTACGAGTCCGATGGCGCAAGTTTTGTCTTGATCTGACATGTGTGCACGAAGTTAGGATAAATTGCAGAAAAGGCGGATACGGGGCGATGTCCGCGGATACGCGTTGATTCCGGTGTGCACGCACACCCGAATCAGTTTCCGCGAAGTCCCATACGTCCGTATCGACGAGGCGCACGTATCTGTGAAGACCGCACACGACCAAGTCATCCCGTTTGGCAGAGCGCACTCAGTTCCGGGGTGAAACAGGGTCTGGTTTCCTGTTTTTGGATCGCGGTGTGCGATCACCACAGGACGCGATGCCCCGAGCGGTTTGTCCGGGCACCGAGAGGGTCATACAGGCTTCGTATAGAAATTTACAGAATCGAAAACAGAGATCCGAGGTGCAAGTTACGAGTACCTGAAGGGGACCCGAGAAACCGGGTTTTGAACTGTATCCGACACGCGAGTTCGTGTCCTGGGTTGTGTCCGGCCTAGGGCTGGGCTGTGTCCGCGTGTCCGGGGCTGCACTGGAGGAGCGCTGGACGGTTGGCGAGGCGTCGTCGGCCTAGGGCGGCGCCGAGGGGGTCGGGGAGCTAGGGATGGCCGGCGGGGAGCTTTGGAGAGGGAGACGTGGGGGTTGGTCGACGACTAGGGCGGCGCCGAGGGGGTTTCTGGAGAGGGGAGGAGCAGGAGGGTGGTTCTGGAGGGCGATGGCCGGCTCTCGGCGGTTGGGAGGTGGAGGGCAGCGGCTAGGGTTCCGGCGTTAGGGTGGAGTTTGGGGGAGAAAGGCCGGAGGGGTAGGGTTTTTATAGGGGATCCACGGGGGGGGGGGGGGCGTGGCCGGGCTAGGCGGGGCTGGGGGGAGGTCGTGGGGGCTCTCGCGGAGGGGAGGCGCGGTCGTGGCGGCGCTTTTTCCGGCGGTGGAGCGTGGGACGCGGGCACAGGCGACGTGGGGGGGAGGGGATGAAGAAGCGGGTCGGGTCGGGCGCGGATCCGGACTGGGCGGATCCGCCCGACCTGCTAGGGGTGTGAGGGCTGGGCTGGGCTGGGTTCTTAACGGGCTCGGCCCACTGGGCCGGGCCGGCCCAAAAGCTAAAAACAGAATAAAAATAATTATAAAACAGTAATTAATTAATTATAAAAATAGTTTTTAGGCTTTTAAAAATAGGTCTGAGGCCCAATAAAATCCCAGAAAATTACCCTAAGTCCGGTTTTCTATTTTACACCATAAAATCATATTTTCATTTTATTTTAATGTTATTTATTAGCAATTAAAAATTATAAACTCACTACAGGGCCTATGTAAATTCCTGAAAAATTGTATATTAATTCCAAAAATTGATTTTTTTTTTTAAAACTGAAATTTTAGGGTGTTTACACCCCATCCCAGGGGCGCACGGTAAACAAGATTAATAACTACATAAGAAAGTGGGTGTCCCGTACACTTATGAGTTGTCCTCCCTGTCCCAATGATCTATGCATGTTGCCTCCACCACATGCTAATACCCTAAATAACTGCCAGGTCTACTAGCATACAAAGTTTCTATCAGCAGTCATTCTTAACGCACGGCCATGCGTACAGGAGGCCATTCCTGTCACGCCGTCCGTGATCTATATGAGACACACACCCGTGTAAACCACTGTGTCATGGTTAATGAACCTAATGATACTTTTTAATACTGGATGGTCTCATAATTAGGTCATAAATCTACAAAATATATATCTATATAGGCAGAATAAAATATGCATGTACCAATATGAAAGGTAAAATAACAGTATTATGGCAAGGTATACTTGCCAAGTAAAGTGCACGTCCAAAGTTGTTGCTGTGATCAGAGGAAGGAGTTATTGCTTTGTAATTAATTATATATAGGAATAGGGGGCAGTGGAATTTACTTAATGGTTAAGAAAACTCTTGCTGTTGTTCTCTTCTTATTGGTTTAGGTGTGCGGCTGTAGATATTTTCTAAAGAGTGGTGGAATGAGAAACTTACACGTGTAAAAGAACAAAGCAAAGCAAAGTTGAGTTTTGCTTCTGATATAGATATTTCTTTCTTAATGATTTGTGGTTGAATTCTACGCAGAGGGAAGAAAAGAAGAGTTTACGCGGGGTAAATAAACGATGGTTTAGTTACTACTGCTGCGGCAGTGGTTTATGCTGGGTAGTTTGCTATTGCTTTTGATATTTACGCACAGAGAAAATATACGCGGTATGGTGAGGAATTTGCTATTTGACTGTTTTATGCGAGGTGAACTGTTGATGTTAATTTCTTACTTTACGTGCGGAATTGGTTTTGTGCGTAGAGAAAGGGATTTGGGCAGGTTGGGTTTTTATGCATGAAAGAGTTATGTAGGATTTTCGCTAAGTGAGGTTTACGCTGGGATGATTAACGGGTTACAGTTTTAGTATAATAGGAATTATACTTTAATAAATAGTTTAAATAATTAATTAAATAATAACTATTACGGTTTTCAGGAATGGGGGTTTACAATCCGTATACCAAGTTACTCATGTCTCTCCTCTATATTATTATATTAGTCATTAAAATGCTTGCCTAAACTTTCATAATACTTGAGGTACTTTGTTTCTTGTTACTAGGGTATCTCTTTCTATCTGATACTTGGTGCAACTCATCCTCTAACATTTGTTTAATCATCTTAAGCTTCTCATCTGTACATTAGTATCATAATACATACACAATTACCTTCTAGCCATTACAATACAATGATATCTCACTGGTATCCTTATACCCCTCGGACTATTCCCCGATACATAAGACCTCTATACTCAAAATTGGCAAGGTACTATACCTACTAAACTTACTTCTCTATATATATTGTCTTCCTCCTCTATTGCTTGGATCACTTGTACTATTACTCCCAAATATCTTTCTATCTATATTAACTAATACACCAATCCAATGTCATTACGCAATGTACTTACTGTTACTAGCACATTACTCAGCTAATCCTTGATATAGAAACACTAGCACTATTGATATAGTAACACTAGCTTCCTAACTACACAACATATGTCCTTAAGGTTCTAGGGTACTAGCTTCATTATTAGATCACCTCATAATACTCACTGAAAATCATGATCACTTGCATCCAATGCACTAGTTATTAACTTCTATAATACACACATTTCATTTTACTCTCAAAGGCAGGCATATGGTTCCATATCTCTATTGATGTATACGTATCTCTCATTAAACCTTTTACAGACGAATACACTAATCAGTGATACACTATATATCTTTTATGACCAATCTTGATATTTTTCAACCCATGACATAATATTAACACTCAAGCTTTCACTTTCTGATACTCATGAACTTCCACGCTGACACTTATCATCCACTATACATCCTGCACACAATTTCTTGATACTTCTCCCACCTATTGCTTCCAACACATCACTAGCCTCAATATTAGGTGAGATACCCATCACTAGTCATATACTGGTACACTCCTATCCACTCACATTAATGCTCTACTTTATCTTAACACAAGTCTTACTACTTTAGCACAATGTATTATTATTCCCTCACGCTCTTCCATACACTTATGGGTTCCCTTCCACTATGGCACACTCATTAATACTCTTGATGCATATACATATCTATACTTTTGACACACCCAAGTATCAACCACCAATTTGAATATCATACTTCATTGATTTCTAACACAATTTTCTTGATACTTAATTGTTTACATGGATCACCCAACTACATGAATGCATGATTATCCTAAATTGGTATGCTGACTTTGATACTAACTCATGGAACCACTACTGATATTCTCTACTCCCTCTTCTACCTATAGTAACTACTAACTTATAATTACACCTATCATAGAACTAATGCTATAAAGTACTATGCTATGGGTTATCCCTAGATTTATGCCTATTGCTCATATGCCTAACCAAGAACCACTTACAGACTCATAAGTCACACTCTCAATAGTTAATACTAATACTCAAGATACAGACCTAATTGTAACTCACCAATTATCACACTAACAAGGACTCTAATAAAAATAAGCTCTATAAAGAACTAGAGAACTGAGGGTATCTCTACTGCTTAGCTAAAGAATGATGGAACAAAGTCCTACAATAACAGAAATAAATAAGCAGTGAGATGATACTTTGAGAACCAATTTAAGATACAATCCGATAATCATACACGTCTGTCCGAAATCATAACACTCAGAATCCTCGCCACGCTAGTAAACATAGCTGCGATAAACGATAGATTCCATAACTAGGGTATGCAACTCTATAATCATGTTATCTAGAATCCTCACCACGCCAACCGGTATGGCTGCGAGAAACTCTAAATTTCATAACTAAGATATTTAAATTCGAATTCAGGTCCCTACTTTTTTTGCTACGCCAGCTAATATGGCTGCAATAAACTCTAGGCTCCATAACCAAAGTAGACGTTTTACTTTCTCATTGTCCTCATCAACATATGTCATCAGATGATACCGTAACTTAGTTCATAAAATTTCTCTCGACATAAAACAAACTAAATAACGAACACCATGAATTTTGAATCATCCAATCACCAAGAATCAAATTCAATAATAGATCACCAAGAATTAATTTTAACAACAAGTAAGAGCGAACAGAAACAAAAGAAAAGATTTGAAATGGGAATTGTAATAAGATTCTCAAGGGTCATCCCAGGAATCTCTCAAGAGATTTGTGATTGAGTATCCCCTCTCATCCTAATGTCCTATGTCCAATATCCTATCGCAGGCACGCAGTAGTACAACTAAGTTGTCACACTACCACGATATCGCAAAACTTGCGAAGCCTGACCTGCATGGGCCACCACTAAAAACGTGTCACGACCCGCACCCGATGTAGGAATGCAAGTCAGAAACAACGCCCAGCCTACGCCGTAGAATCGACGGTAGAACGTTGTCTTGGTCTACTATACTATCTAAAATCTCACAATAATATGAAGTCTGCCAATAAAATCTTAACACAAAACTCAATCATATTCTAAAGTACGAGAAGATATCAAAGAAGTCTAACATAACTATCCATTCAATATATATAAACAATATCCAATCTCATACTCTATGCCGAAAACAAATCTGGTACCAAAATGCTAAAGAGACTAACTATGAAAACTAGTGATCCGGATAAACCTTTCGGCAATCACTCCAGAACTAGTGGATCCAAGTCTGCACCATCTATAAGTCGAATTCCATAGTATGTTGGACACCAATCTCTCAGATCCTCTGAAAAATATTTTCCAGTCAGGAATGGAATGAAGTACATACCTCTGAAAGCAGTTCTAATAACATAATTGTCACGCCCCAGTCCAAAAAATACGTAGGACTAGGACACGTAAGTATGTCAGTCGCATGGATATGGCAACTTCAATATATGGAAACCAAATCCATACGTATGCTGTAATATGAATATCAAATCCACAAGTGGTATAAAATATAATACAAGTCACAGGGTAAAATCTAAATCTCATCCACAGAAAATCAAATATAAATAAATAACCAATATCTATGAAACTAGATCTCAATAAGAAGTATCTAAGGATGATAGTTGGATGGAAACAAATCCACTACCAACTCGAATATACGACCAATACAATCTAAGTACAACACAATCAAACACAATATGAGAATACCAGCTATCAATCACGGCTCGAAGAGAAGACATTCACGAAGCATATATAACCATCCAAATCTGCGCTCCTGCAAATACTCAAGAACAGATACACCTGGCAGGGGACCAGGTCCTCAGAGGAACATAACAAGATACTTAAACACATGCCAATAAAGTACTAAAATAAATATCCAAAGGGGTCGCCTAACCGTCTAAGTGAATGCAGTTAAGAACAACTTTTCCCAAAAGTGAGCTATCTGGCTAAAAATTGGGATTGGCATGACTCTCTCGGAGAACCAGGGGCCTCAAAGGCACGTCGTATTTTGAACGGCGGAGGCCCGCCAAGTAGTATAGGGGTCATCACCGCCCGTATCTCCAGCGGAGCTTCCGGGTTACAGAAGGAAAAGTATAAAGGAGCTCAAATACGGTACTTGTTGTTCTCCCCACCCCATGCTCTAAGCATGTCACATCCATGACACGATTTGGTTCATAGCCTATTCTTAGTACCCTAGCCCAATCCTGCAACCAAACAAGGACAAGGATGGGACCACCGTACTACAATAAGCTATGTCCCTAGACCTCTAATAACTGCTAAGTCTACTAGAATGCAAAGTTTCTAACAGCAGTTATTTCTAACGCACGGTCCACACGTACAGGAGGCCAAACCTGCACGCAAGTCCGTGATCTACATGAGACTCACAACTCATGTAACAACTGTGTCACGGCCAATGAACCTAATGATGCTACATGATAATGGGATAGTCTCATAAACAAGGTCAATGCAAATACATAAATAAAAACATACCGCGACGACACCGTCGCGCACATTTTATATAACAGTTAAAATATATGAACTAAAGACAGAAATAAAGATGCATGCAACATATGGAATATAAATAATAGTACAATGGCAAGGTATACTTGCCTGGCAAGGAAGCTGCAATGTACCAATAACCTGCTCCAAAAATTACGTAGAACAAATCCAATATCCTATGTACACATAATATAATACAATAAAATTATTAGTCATTACACTAGCACATACACAACCATATTTACACTGGACTCAGGGGTATACTAGGGGTAATACTAGTCATCTAACACGGTCAATTATGCGTTGAATTACGCGGGTGTCGCGTCTTCAAGTACTGTACGAAATCAGTCAGTCAACTGACAGGTGTCTATGCCAATACGTTAATGTACGCAAGGCAGATAAATTCATAAGTTCTTAGGGTCAACATGGTCAAGGTAAGTATGGGATAGTCCACGGTGTCCTAGGGTCGTACAGTCTGAATATTTAGTCATAATTATCAATTTGCATTTACTTACATATATATTCATATTTATATAATAATATAACTAGCAATTTATTTACATAATTATTAGAATACATATAGTAATTACGTACATAAATATATATACCAAACTGAATAATATTTGCGTACATGTAAATGTACGAACGCGCGTTGGTTTCTCCGACTCAGGGCCTGATGTAAACTAACCGTGGTGGCTAAATACTAACGTCCTACTGGAACACTGTCAGAGAATGTACTCGCCTGGGGTCCTGCTGCTGGTATGAATCAGAGTCCAAGTCACAGTCCAAATAGCCTATGTATTACAAATTTATCACGTCAAAAGATAATTTATTTTAATTTATTTAATTCTGGAATAATTACTCTAAAGTCCTATTTTAATCTTATTATTCTGATTTTTATGTTAATTCCTAAATTTTGTCCAAAGAAACTGAATTTTATCAACTCGAGACTCATGGCACGCAAATCGAGGCGATCTGTTGACCGAAAAGTCAACCGACACAAACCCAACTTTCATGCATGATTTCCTGTAGATTTTAGTATAAAAAATATGCTGGAATTTATGGCTCGTCCGAATTCAAATTCGTTTGGGAATTATGGCATATACAAATTTTGTATTGTGCACCGATGGTTAAATTCTAACCTAAAAGTTCTACAGAATTAACAGTATATAAATACTTCGAATTAAATTCTAGAAAAAACATATGTCAATTATCTAGAGATTAGATTTTCGAAACTTCAAACGGTTCATAATTCTGATTCCTGGTTCTCCCGGAATCGCAAAAATATCGAAACACATCTATTTTCGGACATGTTGTGCTCTACGAATTTTTCAGAATTTAATACTCATAATTTCATAAAAAAATTTATATAATCAGAAAGCTAACCTGTAAACCCCCTGATTTTTCAAAATTTTAAAAACTGAATTTTTCACAATTTTCTGGAATTTTCTGGGAATTTTCTGTAATTTAAAAACAAGGTTTTAATTATTCAATAATTTTTTTAATGATAATAAACAATATTAAAATATTATGAAAATAATATTTTTGGATGTAAAATGAAAAACTGGACTTAGGGTAATTTTTCTGGAATTTATCGAACCCCGGACCTATTTTTAAAACACCTAAAACTATTTAATTATTATTTATTTATTATTTACTGGATATTATTATTATTATTATTATTATTATTATTATTATTATTATTAATTAAACCCAGCCCGCGGCCCACTGGACCCGGCCCACCGGGCCCAGCCCCACCCGGCCCAGTACCCCCCCTAGCGGGTCAGGTCGGATCCGCCAGACCCGACCCTAGACCCGCTACCCGCCCGTCTCCCCTCTCTCCCTCTTCCCCGCAAACTCCGACGACGCCCGCTTCCCGCGCCGCCCCGCCCGGCCGCCGCTCTGCCTGCTCCGCTCCACCACCCAACCCCCGCACCAACCGCCACGACCTCGGCCCCCAGCCCCCTCCCCAGCCCTATATAACCCCCGTCCACCGCCCGCTGCCAGCCACCAGACCCCCTCCGCCACCTCGCTCCCCCTCCGCCGCACGCCGCCGTGACGCTCCGCCGTGCGGACCCCCAGCTCCGCCGCCTCCTTCTCCTTCCTCCCCTCCGGCGGCGTCCCCGGCAGCACCCAGCCGCAGCAAGCAGCAGCAGCGGCCGCGCAGCGCACCTCCGCCCGAGCGCCGTGCCGCCCTCCGCCGCAGCAGCCCCGGCCCCCTCCGCCTCAGCCCGGCTGCCCTCCGCCCAGCTCCGGCCAGGATCCCAAGCCCTAACCCTAACCCTAAATCCCCGAATCCGACACGTGTCGGACACGTGTCGGACACGATTCGGATCCCGGTTTTCGGGTCCCGTTCAGGTGCGTGTATCTTCTTACTCGTAGCTCTGTTTTCGATTCCGTGAATTGCGTTGCGAAGCCTGTATGACCCTCTCAGTGCCCGGATAAACCGCTCGGGGCATCGCGTCCTGTGGTGATCGCACACCGCGATCCAAAAACAGGAAAAACCAGACCCTGTTTCACCCCGGAACTGAGTACGCCCCGCCAAACGGGACGACTTGGTCGCGCGCGGTCTTCACAGATTCGTGCGCGTCGTCGATACGGACGTGTGGGATTTCGCGGAAGCTGATTCGGGTGTGCGTGCACACCGGGATCAACGCGTATCCGCGGACATCGCCCCGTATCCGTACTTTCTGGAATGTGTCCTAACTTTGTGTACACACGTCGGATTGAGACAAAACTTGCGCCATCGAACTCGTAGCAATACGCTGGTCCTGTGGGTCAAGTTTGGTTCGATTCTGAGAACGTTGACGAAATCGCGTGTCGTGGGCCCCACAGGCCCCGCTCGACGGGAGATTTTGTGATCGGCTCATCGGAATCCAATTCTGAAAGTTCCGTTGGGTTCGTATCATCGTTCCTAACATGTTAACACTAAGTTTGGTGAATTTGGAGACCTTTGACCCGGACACGTTTTTCGGTGCAAAGCGGGCCCACAGGCGGACCCTGTTTTGACCCGAAACTGTCGTTTCTGCCCTTGTCTCCAAATTGGACCCAAAGACAGGCGTTTCTAACTGATTAATATTTTCTGGATCTGATGGTGATGTTTATTTCAGCAACCGGAGTACCGCCTGCAATTCCTGCCAAGTCAGAACTGCAAACAGAGCCGGAACCACAGGCAAGTGTACCTCGCCAAAACTTGCAGCTTTGCTACCTATTTCCTGGACTTAGTTATACATCAGTGGGCAAGTAAAGCTTGCCAATTCTCAGATATTTCTGGTTATGATATTTTACTTAGATTCATATGTAAACTTGTTTAACTACTCAACCCAGGACACCTGACACTATTCATGTGACGGAATTGCCTGAGATATACCTGGTGTTTCCGTATAGGTTACATTTTCATGACATATACAGTTTACATGCTTAGATTCTATCCTGACTCATTGCATTAGTTCAAACTTGCGTAACTTGTACCTGATAGTTTCTGGAACTGTGACGTGAGATTACATGGGGTGGGGAGAGTATTATCATATCAAGGCTGAATATATTATAATATAAATACTGTTATCTGGCGGTGCCTTAGACTCTGATACAGAGCTTTGGTACCTTACTGGCCCTGTCGAGAAAATACTGCTATGGTTTCTTCGACACTGATCATGTAGTAGTCTCAGCCTGAGTATGACTAAACTCTCACTTGCATATCACTTAGCTGGTTTACATATTTACCCTGCTGTTTTATTATTGCTGCACTGCATATATTTTGGCTCGTATTTTCTGTACCTTGTTATGTCCCCTGAGGACCTGGAATGGACTATGTCCCCAGGTATAGCTGAGGAGAACTACACCGAGGTGTACGGTACAGGAGCACTCCTTGGAGCAGAACCCGGAACAGAGAACGAGATATTGGCCGAAGATTTCTCCTGAGCACCGGCTTCATCTACACAGTATTTCCATTTTCAGCATTTATTTCCTGTCTATTTTCCTCTGAATGTAACAGAATAATTCTCGGATTGTTTCCCGAGATAATCTTATTTATTGCTTATTTATTTCCATTGCATTATTTCTGGTAATTAATCTGTGCTATTCTGTGGATGAGATTAGAAATACCTGAGACTGGTACATATTACTGCTAGACTACAGCTTAAGCATGCCCTGATGGATCCATTAAATTGGGTTGTCCATCGGTGCGTGCTGCTGGCCATTGCGCACGTGCTCAGTCCCTCGACATTTTGGGACTGGGTCTGACATAACCTCAATATCTTTCTAACGCAAGAAACTAGGCCTCGTTTGGAGTCCGGAGCTATGCGCAATGGCTTGTGGAAGATGAAGGAACCCTAGATGGCAATTCTCCAAAATCTCTCTCGCTAAAATAATGGAATAATTAGGGTTATAATAATATATATATATAGGGATGTACCTGCGGCTGAATGGATATTTATAGACTGACACGTGTCAGAATCTGATTGGATGGTTTTTGTTATATTATTTATTTTTGATTTGCCTTTATCAAAACATTATTTAAGTCATTTTAAATCTAAATAACTCAAAATAAATATTAAAAATAATCATAAAAATCTGAAAAAATTACAAAAAATATATTTTGAATTTAAAAACTCTAGAAAAATATTTAGGATAATTTTATATTCATAGGTTTACTACTATAATTAGGAGAATCTCTAAACATTAGTTTTACATATTTAAATAAAAATAAATATTAAATATATTCCAAAAATTTTGAAATAATTCCAGAAAATATATAATAATATTATAAACACTAAAATAATTATGTGGGTCCATTCTATATACCTGGTCTTACACAATAAATTCTAAAAAAATTAGTTATTAGTCTAAATAACTCCCAATAAATACTAAAAATATTCAGAAAATTCTCAAAAAATTCTAGAAAATATATTTGACTATTTAGAACCTAAAATAAATTTTTGGGATATTTTTAATTAAGTTTGAACATAAAATAAATTCTTTAAAGTTCTAGAAAATTAGTGTTACTAGTTTTTAATTAACTAAAAATTATGGAAAAATCCCAATAATCTAAAATAGCCTAAAAATAATTCTAAATAAATATTTATATAAGTAAATATACTAAAAAAAATTATTTTCTAATTAACTAAGAGAATACTCTAAATAAATTCAACATTTATAATAAATATAATAATATAAAATATACACAAAATACCTATTTTGGGTGAGGGAGTTTACAATAATCGAGTATATATAACAAGCAATAGAAAAATGATACAAGATGCACAAGTAATAAGAATATACAATACAGGAAGAACAGGCAATAAGCACAATAAGAACTGAAAAGTAAATACAGAAAATAAACTGCAAGTAGAAAACAAGAATACTAGCTATGTGATTTAGAGTGCAAGTTCGTTATGTGATCGGCTTAGGTTGCACATGAGCTATAAAGGTAACTCCATTATACGTGAGGTGTATAATCGACATGCACATGAGATCAAGAGGGCTTTAATCACATAACCAACTCCTACTCTCCCTCCCCAACCAATACTCATGGATCCAATCACGACACGTTACGTACATGATCACGATATAGTCACACTAGCACACGAAATAGTGGATGCACAAGAAGCACATGAAAGTCAATATCCGATGCACACGATGAAATACATGTGACTGGGTACCCGTTGCACACGGTAGGGAATAACACCTCCTGACGGGATCCATATAGCACCAGTCCGTGAAATCACTATGTCGGGAATCAATATATACAATTCTAGAACATGCATATATACAATATTATGAATTGAAAATAATCAGAGAAATGTACTCGTCTGTGGTCCAGAGCAATGAATGTCAAACTGTCCGAACTGGTGTCACACAGACCTATATACGGAATATTGCATTAATATAAAGTTCTGGAAAGAAAATAAGTTAAACTAGTCAACTTCTAGGTCAATTCTAAGTCAAAAGTTAAACTAGGTCAACTCTAAGTCAAACCGGTCAAACTATAGTCAAACTATGGTCAACTACCTATTTCTAGGTTGCATAAGTCTAACTCAAAGATATTGGGCTCACACACTATGAATCTAGGTCATACAAGCTACAACTTAGGATACTAAGATACCGTATCTCAGGATACGCAAATAATAGATAAATATCACATATCTATAATAAAGCAATATTAAATATATAAATCATAATTTCAAATGCTAAATAATTATCATGGTTTTGAACCAACTTGGTATCGCAATAGTAAACCTCTATCTTGATACCAAAATCCAATACCTTGGATATCCTTAATACCTTGGCATTTACCTTGGTATCTCAAGGTAATGTCACTCTAGTATATATATATTAACTATCCAACTATAACTATAAACTACCATGTATTTAGTATTTATACCATACTATATACCTTATTTTAGTCACCTTAATACCAACCCATAATTAGTTTACAACTATTATATTACTATGCCAATACCTACTACTCATACCTTGGTATATCTTGATACTTACCTTGGTATCTCAAGGTAATTGCCAAAACTTCATATATGTACTAACTACCCAACAATAATTACATATATCAATCCAATATAACTCTAGTATGTACTAATAGAATAAATACTAACTACCAACTACACACTAACTATTAATAAATATATACGTACATACATACCTAAAAATATATAATATATAAAAGATACTCATAACCATTGATAACTAAAATATACTAACTTACTCAATAATATTATGTGCTACAACTAAATATATACATATATAGTATAATACAAATAGCAATTAGGAACATATTTATATATATATTAATTACCATATATATATTTAAATACATATATATAACCCACCATATATATTTATATAATATATATTTAAATACATATATATAACCCACAATATATATTTATACAATATATATTTAAATACATATATATAACCCATAATATATATTTATACAATATATATATAAAACTATATATATAACTATACATACACTTATACATAGTAAATTGTATAAAATACCACATAGTAACATACACATACATATTAATATGTATATATAACTATACATATATGTATACGTATATAAAATCATACACTATATAAATACATAACAATATATAATATAACTATATATATATAACCACATATAAATATATCTACTATATTACATATACATATACTACCACTTATAAATATATATCTACATGTAGAAAAATAGCTACATAATAAATATACACATATAGTATATGCATAGGTACATAGATCTAAGACACAACATTACATAAATATATATACACAATATTATATATATATATATATATATATATATATATATATATATATATATATATATATATATATATATAATTATAATTATACTTCTCCATAAAATAAGAACACAAAAGAATTAGATCTACAATTAAATTGCACATACATGGACCATATCACCCCGTATCCCACTAGATTTAGGATACGCATGCGACACGAGTCCACCACACATCCAAACGTACCCCGAAGGACACGAACAAGTCATATATATTATTTATGAATAATACGAAGAGTCAAATATAAATTTACGTGTCCGTGTCAAAATATGACATGCTCAAAGTCCCGTGTCGGAGGGAAAATCTCCAAATTAACACGTATCACCAAATTGATGGGATACGACCTACACGTACCCAATTATGGATACGACACTAGCCCCAAACACACAAGCACATGACAAATTGATCTATAGGACCAATTGACACACACAACAAATGTCAATCTCAGAATTCTCCTAAAATTGACACAAAAAGTACCATAACTTTCTCAATAGGCCTCCTATGAACACAAAACCAAAACCTATGGGTAGCCTATGCATATGGGTTTATTTTCCATGGTTAAATCTCAGATTTAGAACCAAAATTAAGAGAAAAAACTGAATTATACCTATTGGGAGATGGATTTCCAATAAAACCTCCAAAATTGGTGAAATTGGCCTCCAACTTGTAGATCCTTGCTCCTCTTTGTAGATCCATGCTTTCTCCTTGTAGATCCTTGGTCTAATAGCCTCCAATGGTGATTTAGAAAATAATTGGATAGAAATTTGGTAGGAATTTGGTTGAGGAAATTTTCTAGACCTAGATTTGGAATGAAAAATGAAGAGAGAGAAAGTTTTTATCCCATTTATATAGGCCTCACTTGCCCCCTCCCTCAAGCTACTATGTAAAGTCTAAAATATCCCTTGAGGCCTCTCATGAAGAAATTAATTAAGGAATGATGCTTCTAGTCTAATGGTTTAACATAATTAACCATCCTCCTAATAATTGGACTTCTAATTATTAGGCTCAATTTTAACTAGAATTAAATATTGGTCCATGAGTCTAAACTAAACTAGTTGGTCCACTAACACAAGTTCAAAAATAAATCTAACATGCTAATAATAAATAAATAATACAATAAATAAATTTAACATGCACAATATTTAATTAATTACCTGTCATGACCCGCACCCGGATATTCGGGCACGAGTACGTGGGTACGTCCAGCCTACGCCGCAGTGTCGGCGGTAGTACGCTGTCTAGGTCATTTTTTTGGGATTAATAAAATCTATCTCATCCACAATAGTAAACAGGCAAGAATAATCACAGAAAAATAGGAATGTTAAGATTTCATAGTATTTAATTGTGACAACCAAATCCACAGTTTAATACAGAACCAGAGATAAATCGGGGACAAACCCGATGGCTGTGCTGAAATAAAGTATACTAGATAACTGGCTACTACTCCTCAAGGTATCTCCTGAGTAGGAACCAGCTCCTCAAATGTATCACCTGCTACCTCATAGGGACCATAAAGGTGGGGGGCATAGTCCTCATCATCGCCTAAATCAACAGATCCAGTCAGGAAAGGAGCAAAGTACACAATGCACAACAAGGTTAAACTAAATATTTATGACAAGTAGGAAAAGACTGGCTAAGTATCATGATCAGAATATGCATAATAAGTAGTAAAAGATTAACTAAGAGTTAAGCACTAAAAATCAGGAATATAAGTAAAATAGGATTAATTGATATAAACCAGGAATATGAGTATAAGAGGAATAGAATGAGACAGGAAATGTAACTGTAACAAGACAACAGGAACTACAACAAGACAAGAAACTATTGTGCGTGAACTTGTGTATTTAGAATACATAGTTGGCATGTAGGGGTTTATAAGGCTAATCCGGCCGTCATAGACGGCTATTAAACAGGAATAATCAAGATCCGGCTGATGGTACAGTCGCGTACCAACAGCTATTAGACAGGAACAGGGGAAAGGGTAAACTACATGCCTCCTAGTATTCTCCCACCCGACACGAAAAGCAAGACATGAACTCCCGTATTCAAGACATGAAATCCAGTATTCTAACACTACGTGTAACAACTAAGGATACTAGTAGAGCAAGGAATTAATTATCACAATATAAAGATTAAACTTGAAGTGTAGGTACTTGCCTGATGTTTGGATCCAATTACCGTTTTGTCTCGGAGAAATTTCCAGAAATGTGTCCAGATGCTGAAATAAATATTACCATCATGCTCAGAAGATATCAAATAGCTAGAAACGCCTGTCCTTGAGTCCAATTTGGAGACAAGGGCAAAAACGGTAATTTCGGGTCAAAACGGGGTCCGCAGGTGGGCCCGCTTTGCACCGAAAAATGTATCAGGGTCAAAGGTCTCCAAATTCACCAAACTTAGTGTCAACAGATCAGGAACAATGATACGAACCCAACGGAACTTCCAGAATTGGATTCCGATGAGCCGATCACAAAATCGCCCGTCGAACGGGGCCTGTGGGGCCCACGACACGCGATTTCGTCAACGTTCTCAGAATTGAACCAAACTTGGGTCACAGGACCAGCGTATCGCTACGAGTCCGATGGCATAAGTTTCGTTTCGATCCGACGTGTGTACAGGAAGTTAGGGCTTGATTCAGAAAAGGCAGATACGGGGCGGTGTCCGCGGATACGCATTGATCCCGGTGTGCATGCACACCCGAATCGACTTCTACGAAATCCCATACGTCCATATCAACGCTGCGCACGTATCTGTGAAGACCGCGCACGACCAAGTCGTCCCGTTTGACGGGCGTACCCAGTTCCGGGGTGAATCGGGTCGTTGTTTTTCCTGTTTTTGGATCGCGGTGTGCGATCACCACAGGACGCGATGCCCTGAGCGGTTTGTCCGGACACCGAGAGGGTCATACAGGCTTCGCAATGCAATTTACGGAATTGAAAACGGGGCAGCGAGGAGAAAGTTATACGTACCTGAACTGGGCTCCGAAAACTAGGGTTTTCGTGTCCGTGTGTCGAGCCTTGTGTCCGGTGTCCACTGCCGTGTCCGACACAAAGGGGGATTTAGGGTTAGGGTTTGGGGAATTCCGGCGAGGGGAGGCCGGCCGGAGGAAGGTTGGGCTGGCGGAGGCGACGGCGGGCAGCGGAGGAGGCGGCCAGGGACGGTGGAGCTCCGGGGAGGTCGGGCAGAGGCGGGGAGGCTGCTGCGGGTCTCCGGCGAGGGGGCTCGACGGGCTAGGTGGTCGGAGCGGCTGAGGGGAAGGAGGAAGGAGGCTGGGGCGAAGGCGGCCGGCGACGAGGCGGCTCACGGCGAGTTTAGGGGAGGAGACGGCTGTGGTGGCAGAGTTTTAGGGTTCCGACGAGGGGTAGGTGGCCGGAGAGCTCGGGGGGGGGGAGAGTTTATAGGCCAGGCGGAGGGGGCAGCTGTAGCGCCCCGCTCTGCGACGACGCTATGTACAAGTGATTCGCCTTGCTTGCTCGAACGGAAGTCTTCTCGGAGAGTTCCCAGCCGATTAATCAAAGTGAGTGGGCAGAACTGCATTCCTTGATTCTTGCACGACTTAATAATGAATCTGAGTTTTTGAATGCTTGTTGCTTAATAAGATTGTTTCATAAGAAAGATAGAACCGACTCAGTATGCTAATAAGAGAACTCACATAGCTTGTCATTAAAATGAATCTGCTTGCTTGCCCAATAAGAGAACTAGAATGCTTGTCTGAAACGAGATAAAACCTTGCCATGCTAATAACAAGAGTAAAAAGGATTGCTTGCACTTATATCGTATGCTAGACTGGAATACTAGAATGCTTGTCCACAAAAAGATAGAATTTGTATGCTAAAGTTATAAGAACTGTTCTTGCTTGTTACTTGTTTAAGAGTTAGCTTGCTTGAATATGTTTTATTGTTGGCTTGTGAAAAGACAAACTTGGAGAATAGTGTGAACTTGTGAATCGAGACTAATAGTCCACCTCGAGGCTTAACAGGTGTGGCTATTAGGCAACGTGCATAAAGACAATGAGCTTCGGCTATCTGGACTTGAGCTTGAGAAATGAGAAAAGAGATAGACTTGTGTGCTTGGTTCATCAGTTGCATGATAGCATATTTTTCTGATAGGGCTTGCATTCATGCATTTGGTCAGGACAACTTGTGCACAAGGTTATCTCTCGGGCGTTTCCTGGGGCACTGGGATCGTTCGGCCTAGGAGAGATCTAGATACCTGAGGCTTGTACGTCCTTGGGTAGACCGGAGACTCGTCTATTAGTTAGATTGGGCTTGTACGTCCCAACTGCTAATCCCGTGGAGGGGACCATCATGTAGTTAGGGCGCATGCTAGGCTAGCCTTCTTGCATACCTAACTGTTTGATGCAGGGACGAACAGGAAACTAGAGAACTGTATGCTTTATGTTATGCAAATTGTTACTAACTTGTGTGTCTGCTGCAGGGATAACCGCTCGACCGTGGGTAAGAAATATGAGTTTATACATAAGCCTGCTTATTCATTTAGTCTGCACCGTTGAGTTTCTGGTAGTACTTCATGTATATAGATATGTTGCCTTAAATGCTTGAAGATATGACAGTCCACTTGATATGTTTGCCTCAATTCGATATGCTCAGTCTGCTAAATAAGCTTTGCCCCAAAAGAGTTAGATTATGATACACAATGCATGTTGCGCACGTCCCGATGAGAACGATTGTCCTGCGGGAGAGCTGCAACGTGGTGATTCACATTCAGCGGGGACAATTGAGCTTGCGGGAGATTGGGGCGTTGCTTGGATGCTTGAGTATCGAGTATGCAAAACTGGTTTCTAACATGTGTTTCAAAAGATGTAATATGACTCTGCTAGAACTGCATGAAACGAACTTAGGTAAAACTAGCAAGATCACTAGTAATGTAATATTTTGCCACAAGTCTACTTAGTGTGGGTTTCAGGGGGTGTAGCTTCTGTTCAGTTGTTTATACTCACCAGTACTTGCATAAAGTGCTGACCCACCAACAGTTTGCTTGTTCTCAGGTGCTCGTTCGTTCGGGAAGCGATAGCCGTGCCTCATCCCAAGGAACCAGAAATCTGGAGTCGATGCCTCGAGCCGCATCAAGATTGTGCCTGCTTTTAGCTGCTTTTGTATAGAGGGACATAATGTATGGAACGGTGTTATTGTAATCGAGAGAAAGAGTGCTTGAGCGATCTGTAACCTCGACCATGCGCCGCTTGTAACACATTTCGATATCAATAAAAGAGCTTATTTTCATATGCCATTGTGATCTTCACTTTTCTGCAATATATGTGCCGCTGCTTCAGTATTGAATAGCTTACTTGCCCTTGTATTAAAGCTTCGGCCTTGTGCAAGCGCACTTTAGGCTTGCACGGCATCACGCCCGTGCGAGGACGATCGATTTCGTAGGGACCAAAGCGAGGACGAACGGCCCTGCGGGACCGGGGCATGACATAATGGTATCAGAGCGACTCGATTCTTTGCCCATTCCGTTGCCTCCGACTCTGAGTTGTGTTGTGCTGCAATGAACGTTCCATACAATAAGTCCATAGATATTCTCAAAGATGCGCGCAAAAAGTTTTCTGGATTTGTTTTCATTGCTTGAGAAGTGATTTGTGATTTCTGGATTTGCTGAGTTTTGATTAAGGAAGGTGAGGGATGAGGACTATCGCTGCTCTGTGTTATCGTGGGTTTCTCCTTGAGTTTCGAGGACGAAACTCTTTGTTGGTGGGTAAGTATGTAGCGCCCCGCTCTGCGACGACGCTATGTACAAGTGATTCGCCTTGCTTGCTCGAACGGAAGTCTTCTCGGAGAGTTCCCGGCCGATTAATCAAAGTGAGTGGGCAGAACTGCATTCCTTGATTCTTGCACGACTTAATAATGAATCTGAGTTTTTGAATGCTTGTTGCTTAATAAGATTGTTTCATAAGAAAGATAGAACCGACTCAGTATGCTAATAAGAGAACTCACATAGCTTGTCATTAAAACGAATCTGCTTGCTTGCCCAATAAGAGAACTAGAATGCTTGTCTGAAACGAGATAAAACCTTGCCATGCTAATAACAAGAGTAAAAAGGATTGCTTGCACTTATATCGTATGCTAGACTGGAATACTAGAATGCTTGTCCACAAAAAGATAGAATTTGCATGCTAAAGTTATAAGAACTGTTCTTGCTTGTTACTTGTTTAAGAGTTAGCTTGCTTGAATATGTTTTATTGTTGGCTTGTGAAAAGACAAACTTGGAGAATAGTGTGAACTTGTGAATCGAGACTAATAGTCCACCTCGAGGCTTAACAGGTGTGGCTATTAGGCAACGTGCATAAAGACAATGAGCTTCGGCTATCTGGACTTGAGCTTGAGAAATGAGAAAAGAGATAGACTTGTGTGCTTGGTTCATCAGTTGCATGATAGCATATTTTTCTGATAGGGCTTGCATTCATGCATTTGGTCAGGACAACTTGTGCACAAGGTTATCTCTCGGGCGTTTCCTGGGGCACTGGGATCGTTCGGCCTAGGAGAGATCTAGATACCTGAGGCTTGTACGTCCTTGGGTAGACCGGAGACTCGTCTATTAGTTAGATTGGGCTTGTACGTCCCAACTGCTAATCCCGTGGAAGGGACCATCATGTAGTTAGGGCGCATGCTAGGCTAGCCTTCTTGCATACCTAACTGTTTGATGCAGGGACGAACAGGAAACTAGAGAACTGTATGCTTTATGTTATGCAAATTGTTACTAACTTGTGTGTCTGCTGCAGGGATAACCGCTCGACCGTGGGTAAGAAATATGAGTTTATACATAAGCCTGCTTATTCATTTAGTCTGCACCGTTGAGTTTCTGGTAGTACTTCATGTATATAGATATGTTGCCTTAAATGCTTGAAGATATGACAGTCCACTTGATATGTTTGCCTCAATTCGATATGCTCAGTCTGCTAAATAAGCTTTGCCCCAAAAGAGTTAGATTATGATACACAATGCATGTTGCGCACGTCCCGATGAGAACGATTGTCCTGCGGGAGAGCTGCAACGTGGTGATTCACATTCAGCGGGGACAATTGAGCTTGCGGGAGATTGGGGCGTTGCTTGGATGCTTGAGTATCGAGTATGCAAAACTGGTTTCTAACATGTGTTTCAAAAGATGTAATATGACTCTGCTAGAACTGCATGAAACGAACTTAGGTAAAACTAGCAAGATCACTAGTAATGTAATATTTTGCCACAAGTCTACTTAGTGTGGGTTTCAGGGGGTGTAGCTTCTGTTCAGTTGTTTATACTCACCAGTACTTGCATAAAGTGCTGACCCACCAACAGTTTGCTTGTTCTCAGGTGCTCGTTCGTTCGGGAAGCGATAGCCGTGCCTCATCCCAAGGAACCGGAAATCTGGAGTCGATGCCTCGAGCTGCATCAAGATTGTGCCTGCTTTTAGCTGCTTTTGTATAGAGGGACATAATGTATGGAACGGTGTTATTGTAATCGAGAGAAAGAGTGCTTGAGCGATCTGTAACCTCGGCCATGCGCCGCTTGTAACACATTTCGATATGAATAAAAGAGCTTATTTTCATATGCCATTGTGATCTTCACTTTTCTGCAATATATGTGCCGCTGCTTCAGTATTGAATAGCTTACTTGCCCTTGTATTAAAGCTTCGGCCTTGTGCAAGCGCACTTTAGGCTTGCACGGCATCACGTCCGTGCGAGGACGATCGGTTTCGTAGGGACCAAAGCGAGGACGAACGGCCCTGCGGGACCGGGGCGTGACAGCAGCCGGGTTAGGCGGAGGGAGAGGGGGATGGGGTCGTGGCGAGGAGGCGGCTGCGTGGCCGGGCGGGGCGCCGCGTGGCCGGACGGGGCGACGCAGGCGGCGGAAGACTCGGGGCAGAGGAGAGAAGGGGAGGCGGGTTAGCGGGTCGCGGTCGGGTTCGGGTGGACCCGACCCGACCCGTTAAGGCGGGCGGGCCGAGCGGGTGGGCCGGGCTGAGAGTTGGGCCGGAAATAAAACAAATAATAATAATAAATAATTAATTAATAATAGTAAATAAATAAATAATAGTTTTTAGGTGATTTAAAATAGGTTCGGGGTCCAATAAATTCTAGAAAAATTACCCTAAGTCCAGTTTTCCATTTTACACCCAAAAATATTATTATTATAATATTTTAATATTATTTATTAACAATTAAAAATTATTTAACAATTAAAAACCCTGATTTTAATTACAGAAAATTTCCAGAAAATTCTAGAAAATTGTGAAAAATCCCAATTTAAAATTCTTGCAAAATTTGGGGGTTTACAACCTACCCAACTTATAAAAATTTCGTCCTCAAAATTTAAATTAGGCCATAACCTGATAATCCTTCATGTACATAAGGCAAGTCAATCGCAATCTCCTTGCGATACTTAAATCCTAGTCATATCCACGGTAATCACTTCAAGGTTGATGACTACTGTTTCAATCAAAAAATTCAACCTATGGTTATCACTTCTTACTTTCTCAAATTACCCACAGGCAAATTAAATTAAGTCCATATAATATCTTCAAGATTTGCACACGCTTATGAATTTGCCTCACGATTCTAACTATCATAATTTCCTCTAGAAGTGATTCGAGTCCAATAGTATTTCCATTCACAATTGTATGCTTCAATTTTTTTTTAAAATTTCATTCACATCCTCAATAATCCAACTAGGTAGTCCAACCACCAATTTTAATTCTTAATTCAAATCATCAAATTGAAAAAATAATTTAAGTGTAGTCCACCAATGTTCAAGTCTGAATTATATATCCTCTAGATTCAAATTGATGATTTTACCTTCATTATTCAAAATTTAAATCATGTACCTAAGGTACAACTATTGGGTCCTCGATATCAATTCATTAATCATCTTAGTCACTCCTCTAAAATTTCAAAATTAGAATGGATTGAACCTCTCCCAATCTAATCTTACCCGGTCACAATCTTAAAAGGAAATCCTCTCGAGTTGACAATGCACTGCTACCCAACTTAGAATTTACCCATCCATCACAAAAGCTATATACCTTAAGAAAATATTCCTTAATATGTTTACTCATGTCATTCAATCCTCGAACTTCAACGCCGATCATATCACATATGATATGTCCTTAATTTCGAAAGAATAATCCTCAAGTACGTGATCGGCCTATGGGACATATCTAGTATTCTCTATGTATCAAACTTATACCAAGCACGAGATTTCGTCTTTCCGAAATAAGGAAAGGCGAAGATCAATAATAAAGAGTTCAAGGGTGAGGTGATAGAACAGAAGTATCGGGATCAAGACGTTTAAAGAATTCAAATGGGACTTGTCAAGTAGTTGTGGATTGAATCCTATCTTGGTAATTCCTTTTCACATGCTCGTATTAATACAGTTATGCTCAGACATGTCTAGGGCAGGTATACTAGTCAACTGTATATCTCAATCCACATAAAGTAGTACGAAGGGCGAATCAAAATGCACTAAGGTTGATCAGACCGTAATACACTGATTCTGAATAGACAATTATATTAGTGTGTCGACCCACTAATACATATGTCATGAACAAGCTTGATAAAAGGATAAGCTTGCAAAACTAGGCTATACTAGCAGCATAAGTCAAGGTGCAACGAATATAAGTACGCTAGATGATGATGAAAGGAGGTACAAAATATTTAAGTTCACAAAACAACCTACAATAAGCACAATAACAAAAGATTCTACAATCTCTACAGTTATCAAATATAAAAGCATACCAGGTTATTAGCAAGTTCAAAATTACTAGGTTGGGGCTGAGGTCACGAACCAATAGGCACGAGCTAAACAATACTAGAAAAATATCTACGAATCACTCACGCGCATTAGCTGTTCCAAGAGTCTGCGCGTTCTCCACGGTCTTTGAGGAAGCTTGTCCGCGTCCTTGAGGTGGTGCCCTCGGCTGCTAATGGGCTCACTGGGAGAGTGCTGCTTGTGGTACCAAGGGTGGTCTCGTCTCGGGTGCTGGTAGAGCATCCCGTGGTGATCTTGTAGGAACCTCGTCGCTTGCTGGTAGATCCTTTACTCTGCATCCAAAATAAACGATAAGAGGCGCACAGGAATCAAGGCAGGATGTAAGTCAAGGAATTAATTTGAATCCGAGATAGATGTCAAGAACGATTCAAGCAAGTGGATGAGATCCTAAAACTTATCATATCTTATTGCAGGCCTGTTCGGTCCCTGAGTTGAAACCGAACAATTTAGTCGTTGACCTGCATGGGCCACCACAAAAACGTGTCACGACCCGCACCCGGATATTTGGGCACGAGTACGTGGGTACGTCCAGCCTACGCCGCAGTGTCGGCGGTAGTACGCTGTCTAGGTCATTTTTTTGGGATTAATAAAATCTATCTCATCCACAATAGTAAACATGCAAGAATAATCACAGAAAAATAGGAATGTTAAGATTTCATAGTATTTAATTGTGACAACCAAATCCACAGTTTAATACAGAACCAGAGATAAATCGGGGACAAACCCGATGGCTGTGCTGAAATAAAGTATACTAGATAACTGGCTACTACTCCTCAAGGTATCTCCTGAGTAGGAACCAGCTCCTCAAATGTATCACCTGCTACCTCATAGGGACCATAAAGGTGGGGGGCATAGTCCTCATCATCGCCTAAATCAACAGATCCAGTCAGGAAAGGAGCAAAGTACACAATGCACAACAAGGTTAAACTAAATATTTATGACAAGTAGGAAAAGACTGGCTAAGTATCATGATCAGAATATGCATAATAAGTAGTAAAAGAATAACGAAGAGTTAAGCACTAAAAATCAGGAATATAAGTAAAACAGGATTAATTGATATAAACCAGGAATATGAGTATAACAGGAATAGAATAAGACAGGAAATGTAACTGTAACAAGACAACAGGAACTGCAACAAGACAAGAAACTATTGTGCGTGAACTTGTGTATTTAGAATACATAGTTGGCATGTAGGGGTTTATAAGGCTAATCCGGCCGTCATAGACGACTATTAAACAGGAATAATCAAGATCCGGCTGATGGTACAATCGCGTACCAACAACTATTAGACAGGAACAGGGGGAAGGGTAAACTACATGCCTCCTAGTATTCTCCCACCCGACACGAAAAGCAAGACATGAACTCCCGTATTCAAGACATGAAATCCAGTATTCTAACACTACGTGTAACAACTAAGGATACTAGTAGAGCAAAGAATTAATTATCACAATATAAAGATTAAACTTGAAGTGCAGGTACTTGCCTGATGTTTGGATCCAATTACCGTTTTGTGTCTTGGGGAAATTTCCAGAAATATGTTCAGATGCTGAAATAAATATTACCATCATGCTCAGAAGATATCAAATAGCTAGAAACGCCTGTCCTTGAGTCCAATTTGGAGACAAGGGCAAAAACGGTAATTTCGGGTCAAAACAGGGTCCGCAAGTGGGCCCGCTTTGCACCGAAAAATGTGTCAGGGTCAAAGGTCTCCAAATTCACCAAACTTAGTGTCAACAGGTCAGGAACGATGATACGAACCCAACGCAACTTCCAGAATTGGATTTCGATGAGCCGATCACAAAATCGCCCGTCGAGCGGGGCCTGTGGGGCCCACGACACGCGATTTCGTCAACGTTCTCAGAATTGAACCAAACTTGGGTCACAGGACCAGCGTATCGCTACGAGTCCGATGGCACAAGTTTCGTTTCGATCCGACGTGTGTACAGGAAGTTAGGGCTTGATTCAGAAAAGGCAGATACGGGGCGGTGTCCGCGGATACGCGTTGATCCCGGTGTGCATGCACACCCGAATCGACTTCTACGAAATCCCCCACGTCCGTATCAACGCTGCGCACGTATCTGTGAAGATCGCACGCGACCAAGTCGTCCCGTTTGGCGGGGCGTACCCAGTTCCGGGGTGAATCGGGTCGTTGTTTTTCCTGTTTTTGGATCGCGGTGTGCGATCACCACAGGACGCGATGCCCTGAGCGGTTTGTCCGGGCACCGAGAGGGTCATACAGGCTTCGCAACGCAATTTACGGAATTGAAAACGGGGCAGCGAGGAAAAAGTTACACGTACCTGAACTGGGCTCCGAAAACTAGGGTTTTCGTGTCCGTGTGTCGAGCCTTGTGTCCGGTGTCCACTGTCGTGTCCGACACAAAGGGGGATTTAGGGTTAGGGTTTGGGGAATTCCGGCGAGGGAAGGCCGGCCGGAGGAAGGTTGGGCTGGCGGAGGCGACGGCGGGCAGCGGAGGAGGCGGCCAGGGACGGTGGAGCTCCGGGGAGGTCGGGCAGAGGCGGGGAGGCTGCTGCGGGTCTCCGGCGAGGGGGCTCGACGTGCTAGGTGGTCGGAGCGACTGAGGGAAAGGAGGAAGGAGGCTGGGGCGAAGGCGGCCGGCGGCGAGGCGACTCACGGCGAGTTTAGGGGAGGAGACGGCTGTGGTGGCGGAGTTTTAGGGTTCCGACGAGGGGTAGGTGGCCGGAGAGCTCGGGGGGGGAGTTTATAGGCCAGGCGGAGGGGGCAGCCTGGTTAGGCGGAGGGAGAGGGGGATGGGGTCGTGGCGAGGAGGCGGCTGCGTGGCCGGGCGGGGCGTCGCGTGGCCGGGCGGGGCGTCGCGTGGCCGGGCGGGGCGACGCAGGCGGCGGAGGCGGCGGAAGACTCGGGGCAGAGGAGAGAAGGGGAGGCGGGTTAGCGGGTCGCGGTCGGGTTCGGGTGGACCCGACCCGACCCGTTAAGGCGGGCGGGCCGAGCGGGTGGGCCGGGCTGAGAGTTGGGCCGTGGGCTGGGTTTTGTTGGGCCGGAAATAAAACAAATAATAATAATAATAAGTAATAATAAATAATTAATTAATAATAGTAAATAAATAAATAAATAATAGTTTTTAGGTGATTTAAAATAGGTTCGGGGTCCAATAAATTCCAGAAAAATTACCCTAAGTCCAGTTTTCCATTTTACACCAAAAAATATTATTATTATAATATTTTAATATTATTTATTAATAATTAAAAATTATTTAACAATTAAAAACCCTGATTTTAATTACAGAAAATTTCCAAAAAATTTCAGAAAATTGTGAAAAATCCCAATTTAAAATTCTTGCAAATTTTGGGGGTTTACATTAACAAATGACTAAAATATCCTTTCCTAGAAAATATGGTAGTGACACCCTCCAATGCAGGTGGTAAGTCTAGTCTGTAAGCGACTGCACCGACCCTCTCAAGAATACTGAAAGGACCGATGAATCGCGGACTAAGCTTGCCACCTCTATCGAAACGAATCATGCCATGTGTCGAAAAAATCCTCAAGAAAACTAGACCGCCAACCTAGCATAAAATACAACCTTAGCACTCTAACAAAACAACAATCAAGCACAAGCAAAACAAACTAAAGCTATACCTCAAACTCCAAAGGTCTCCGGTGGCTATCGGCCCAATGCCGTTGTCTGTCCTGCGTCACTCGAAGTCTATCCCTGATAAGCTTCACCTTCTCTGCTGCATCCACTACCATATCTGGTCCTAATAAAGCTCTGTCTCCAACATCATCCCAGGACAACGGAGTGCAGCATCTCTGTCCATACAATGCCTCCAATGGTGACATCTCAATTCTGGCTTGGTAGCTGTTGTTGTATGAAAACTCTACCAAGTGAAGGTGATTCTCCCAAGAACCTCCAAGATCAAAAATATAGGAGCGTAGCATGTCCTCGAGAGTCTGAATAGTCCTCTCCGACTGTCCGTCCGTCTGAGGGTGATAAGCGGTACTGAACTTGAGTTGAGTGCCCAAGCTAGCCTGCAAACTCCTCCAAAAATAGGACATGAAGCGAATATCCTGATCTGAGACAATGCTCACTGGAACACCGTACAATCTAACAATCTGGCGCACATACATCTCCACAAGTCTCTCCATAGATGTACCCACTTTAGATGGCAGAAAGTGGGCTGATTTGGTCAACCTGTCCACGATGACCCAAATCGTATCCTTGCCTCCTGGAGAACGTGGAAGCCCCGATACAAAATCCATAGTAACATGTTCCCATATCCACTCCGGAATGGGCAAGGGCTGAAGCAATCCTCCTGGTCTCTGTCTCTCCGCCTTGACCTGCTGGCAAACTAAGCATCTGGACACGAAACTAGCTACCTCCCGCTTCATGCCATACCACCATACATGCTCCCTCATATCTCTATATATCTTGTTGGCACCTGGATGGTTAGAGTATTGAGAATGATGCGTCTCATGCAGAATCTCCTCGCGTAATGCTCCTCTCGGAACACACAACCGGGTACCGTGTCGCAATGATCCATCATCTGCGACGATAAAGTCCTCTGCCAACCCGACCTTAACCTGTGCTATGATGCTCCTCAGAGACTCATCCTCATACTGTCCGACTCTGACCCGGTCTATCAGCTCCGACTGCACCTGAAGTCCCCACATCTGCGCTGCGACTCCCGGAACTAGTACCTCAATGCCCAAACTGTCAAGATCTGCCAATAAATGTCTGTCTCTAGTCAAGTACATAGTCACGGGATACCTGCTCAAAGCATCCGCGACTACGTTGGCCTTCCCTGGATGGTACTGCAAAGATATGTTGAAGTCCTTCATCAGCTCCAACCATCGTCGCTGCCTTATGTTGAGCTCTTTATGTGTAAATACATACTTTAAGCTCTTATGGTCTGTGAAGATCTTTACTCTCTCTCCATATAGATAGTGTTTCCATAATTTGAGAGCAAAGATAACCGCTGCCAACTCCAAATCATGGGTAGGGTAGTTCTTCTTATGCGGGTGTAATTGCCTGGAAGCATAGGTAATCACCTTCCCGTGCTGCTGTAATACACAACCCAAACCCTTTCCTGATGCATCACTGTAAATAAAAAATCCTCCTGCTCCTGATGGTAGTGTCGAGATGGGAGCTGTAGTCAATCTCCTTTTCAGCTCCTTAAATGTTGACTGATAATCCTCAGTCCAAACGAATTCTACGTCCTTCCTGGTCAACCTAGTCATCAGCTCTGTTAGTCTGGAAAAGTCCTGAACAAACCTCCGGTAATAGCCTGCTAATCCAAGGAAGCTCATGATCTCTTCTACTGAACTCGGGGTAGACCACATTCAACTGCTGAGATCTTCTTCGGGTCCACCGAGATTCCATCTCCTGTAATGACATGCCCAAGAAATTCAACCTTATCAAGGAAGAATTCGTACTTCGATAACTTACCATACAACTTCTTCTTCCTGAGGGTCTCCAGAATAATCCTCAAGTGCTGCTCATGCTCCTCTGGGGTCTTCGAATATATCGGAATATCATCTATGAAGACTACAACAAACTGGTCCAGGTACTGATGAAACACTTTGTTCATCAGGTTCATGAACACTGCCGGGGCATTGGTCAACCCAAACGGCATCACCAAGAACTCAAACTGCCCATAACGAGTCCTGAAAGCTATCTTCGGGATGTCTTTCCTCTTCACTTTTACCTGGTGGTACCCTGACCTCAAGTCTATCTTGGAGAATACCTTCGCTCCGCTCAACTGGTCAAATAAGTCATCAATCCACGGCAACGGATATTTATTCTTGATAATGAGGTTATTAAGTGCCCTGTAGTCGATACACATACGTACCGACCCATCCTTCTTTAGTAAAAACAGTACCGGAGCACTCCATGGTGATGAACTGGAACGGATAAAGCCTTTGTCTTGCAACTCATCCACCTGCTTCTTCAACTCTACCAGTTCGCTGTTGTTTACTCTATAGACGTGCTGAAAGATCGGCTCTGCGCCTGGCACTAAATCTATAGAGAATTCCACATCTCTGTCCGACGACAACCCCGACAACTCCTCTGGAAAGACATCCAAGAACTCTGCAATCAACGGATGTGGAGGCTCCTGCTCTTTTACCAAAGCTTCACAGAAATTGCCCTCGCCTGCTCTGCTCCTCGGACGAACTCGAACTCCGGCTCTCCTGGCGTCTGAAATAAAACTATGCCTCCACGATAATCGATACTAGCGTGATGTCTACTCAACCAATCCATCCCGAATACTATATCGTAACTCGGAAGTGGCATTACAAGTAAACATACGCGCAGCTCACGAGCTTCCAAATAAACCTCTGGTTCTTGCAAACATCACTAACCAGGATGATGCCACCCCCGATCGTGATCTTGTAAGTCCTCGCCAACGGTTCAGACTCAAGGTGATGCCTCAAAGCAAAAGATACAGATACAAAGCTATGAGAAGCACCAGAATCAAATAAAGCATAAGCTGGAAAAGAATCAAGTAAGACTGAACCTGCTATAACATCTCCGACTGGCTCTGCCTCCTCCACGGTCAGGGCAAAAGCTCGCCCATGATGTGCACCTCTTTGCTGGTGCTGGTGCTGCACGAACCTCTGCTGCTGGGGCTACAAAGGAGGTCCTCTCTGCTGTCCCGCCGGGTGTCTCGCGGGTATCCTCTGAATAAGGGCTACATCCTGAGCTGTACGAGCTAATATCTTGGGACAATCTCTCAGCTGGTGGTCTGATGAACCACAAAACAAACACTGACTAAGCCTCTTCCTACAAATATCCCATCTATGCCCTGCCTTCTTACAGAAGGGCAAACACGAGCTGGCTGGGCTGGCCTATGCATCTTGTACGTCTGTTGTACTGGTGCTCTGATAGGCGCATGGAACTGCTGCCTCTGTGGCTGGAAATGGAGCCTCTTGGCTGGACCCGCGCTGCTGCTGCCACCAAAAATATCTCGGTCTCTCTTGGGCCTCAAACTCAGGTCTCTCTCGACCTTGCGGACCTCCCTCAAGATATCGGTGTACGTCTCATGGCTCAAAGAAATGAGAGCCTTCACTTCCCAATTCAGGCCCTCTCTGAATCTACTCACCCGGTTCTCAGGATCCCTTACCATGTAGTCTGCATATCTGCTCAGTCTGCCCAACTCCGAGGCATACTCCTCTACCGACATGTTCTTTTGGTGAAGGTTCTGGAACTGTCGCTCCAAATTAAGTCTCTCGGCGGACGGAAAGAACTTTCTTTTGAACAAGTCCTTGAACTCACCCCATGTCAATCCTGAATTGGCAATCTGTGGCTCATTCCGGAACCAAGTATTGGCGGTGTCCATCATCTGCAGTCCCGCTGCCTCCACCTTCAGGTCCTCTGCAAGGCGGGATAAGCACATGACGTGCTCCATGCTCTCCAACCAGTCATCTGCATATATAATGCCCTCTGTCCCCTTGAAAGGCCGGGAACCAACTTCTTGAAGTCCTGTATGGTAACGGGCCTGGGCTGTACCTCTCGTGGCTGTGGTGGCGCTGTCCTCTCTACTGCGGTAATGGCCACCTGGTGAGCATTCTCAATGCCATGTCTCATCACCTCAGTCTGCCGGTTCTGTCCCTCAGCCTGGGCCCTCTGGGCCTCCATCATCTGCTGGAAAAGTGCGAACAACTGTGTAGCATCAGTTGGTACTGGCGGTAGTGGTGGAAGTCCCTCGAAAATAACTGGAGCTACCCTCCGAACTGGGGGAGGAGCACCCCCAAAGACGGCTGCTGAGACTCCCACCTGAACCGGTAAGGCGACCCTCTCAACTGGAGAAGAAGCAGTAGTAGCTGCTACCCTCTCCGCAACAGGCCGGGAAGTATCTGAGGAAGCTGCCGCTGCTCCCGAGCGATAGAATCTGATCTTCGGAGACATCCTGAAGACGTATTGAAATACAGAATCAATATTGAATATAATACGATATCATCAAAGAAGGACAGAACTTTATTCAAAATGAAAGACAATATTCAATAGATAAGGATTTGTAAAACAGATATTAGAATTTTCCTAGTTGTGATTGAGCAACTCTTAGCCTAAATCATATTTCCTAAAGCAGGCTCGTGGCAGTACTCTAGACGAGCACAACTACGAAATCGCACTACTTGCGAATCTAGACCTGCATGGGCCACCACTAAAAATGTGTCACGACCCGCACCCGGATATTCAGGCACGAGTACGTGGTTACGCCAAGCCTATGCCGCAGAATCGGCGGTAGAACGTTGTCTGAGTCATTTCTAACTATATAACATCTCAATAATATAATATGGTACATGTCAATCATCTCAACTCCAAACGGAGGAACAATATGGTATCTCACAAGTATAACTAATCTCAATCATAAAATAAACTAAGGAAGAATAATGCACGAATGTAATAGCGAAGGAAAGATACAAGATACAATCCACAATCTGAAAGAATAATACAACTGTGAATCTCAACAAAAGAATAGTCTAATACAAAATCACCAAACATAAACTAAAACTCCTCGGTCACTGGTACTATGTCCTCTTGCTCTAGGAGAGTATCCTCTAAAGTCTCACCCTCCTGAGGGTCGTAATACATGGGACACAGCTCCTCTAGCCAATCATCTAAAAAATATATCCAGTCAGGATTGGAGTGAAGTACATACCTCTGAAAGTAGTTTCAAATACATAATCGAGCATATATAATGAGTAATATAAAAGGATACAAAATGCACAAATAGTAAGAATGTACAATACGGGGAGAACAAACAATAAGCACAATAAGAACTGAAAAGTAAATACGAAAAATAAACTGCAAGTAGAAAACAAGAATACTAGCTATGTGATTTAGAGTGCAAGTTTGTTATATGATCGGTTTATGTTGCACATGAGGTATAAAGGTAACTCCATTATACGTGAGGTGTATAATCGACATGCACATGAGATCAATAGGGCTTTGATCACATAACCAACTTCTACTCTCCCTTCCCAACCAATACTCATGGATCCAATCACGACACGTTACGTACATGAACATAATATAGTCACACTAGCACACGAAATAGTGGATGCACAAGAAGTACATGAAAGTCAATACCCGATGCACACGATAAAATACATGTGACTGAGTACCCGCTGAACACGGTAGGGGATAATACCTCATAGCGGGATCCATATAGCACCAGTCCGTAAAATTACTGTGTCAGGATCAATGTATACAATTCTAGAACATGCATATATATAATATTATGAATTAAAAACAATCAGAGAAATATACTCGCCTTAAGTCCTGATCAAGGTGTGTCTCTCGATGCCCAAGCTGGTATCTCACAACATATATATGGTATGTTGCATCAATACAAGGTTCTAGAATAAAAATAAGTAAAATTGATGCAATTCTAGGTCGATACGCCATTTCTAAGTCAAACTAATGAATTCTAGGTTGCAAGCGTCTAATGCTAAGTCACTAAGTCGATATACTATGAAACTATGCTATACTAGCTAAGCTACGATACTGGAATCACACAAAAGGCCGTATCCTAAGATACGCAAGTTTCGGATATGAAAATAGTATTTTATATATGTATACAAGTCAAACATTATAATACCAATTTAAATAGGATACCTTGGTCTTGCACCAATGCGTATCGCACCTAACTTGATACTCAACTCAAAACCTTGGGCATACCTTGGTATCCCAAGGCAAGCCAACACTTAAACCAACTAATACCTACATATATAAACCAAAAATTATAGTATCTAACTGATAAAGATAACAACTAAACAAGTTTATATATATATATATATATATATATATATATATATATATATATATATATATATATATATATATATGTAGCTACTAGCTACTAGCTACTAGCTAACTTACTGCATCACTAACAACTAAACTAGCTATATACATATAACTAATCTAACAAGTAAGTACATACTTATCTAACTGCTTAGATTAACAAGTATCTGGGTATATAACTCACTAACAGATATTACAAATAGAATATAGAGCTATCTAGTTTAACAATAACTAACTAACCATATCTAACTTATCATCTTCATAGATACCTATATAGCTAATTAGATACTAACATATATATATATATATATATATATATATATATATATATATATATATATATATATATATATATATATATATATATATATATACACACACACAACTACCTACGCTCACTGATACATGAACTGAAATCCACCCACTAAATCATCTAACTGAAATTCAAAGCACAAACTACTAAAAACGAACTGAGCATACCTGCACAGGGAAATATGCACGGTTATTGTGCATCACTTGCACTGTGCAGATACTGCACAGTGCACTGACTGCTGTTGTATACTTCCTGCATAGCCATCAGTGCTGCAGAAACCCCCCTGCTTGAACTGCACTGCTCTCTTCCTAATTCTAATATGCACAGTGCATTGTGCCTCAAAACTGTGTGCAACTGCACACAATGACCCGATTGTTGTGGCTGCTGCTCCTCAAAACTGCCAAGTTCTTCTGCACAGTTCTGTGCAAGATCCTCCTGCCCGAGACATACTACAACCATACATGCTGGCTGCTTTTCTACTGAATGCAAACGATGTAATCTAGCATAACCTGTGTTTGCTGAGTGAGCTCTGCCCCGAGCCCTCTTACAACCCGCTGCTCTTCACTGAAATGTCGAGTCCCTCTTACTCACTCAAGCACACACAGACACACATACACCATAACTACACTTAACATCTAAGTATATATATATATATATATATATATATATATATATATATATATATATATATATATATATATATATATATATATATATATATATCCCCATATACATAACACATAAACATTTACATATATAAGTACATGTATACATATATATATATTTATCTAGATACTCTATTA
The DNA here is from genome assembly GCA_036927795.1 of Iris macrosiphon. Lineage (NCBI taxonomy): Eukaryota > Viridiplantae > Streptophyta > Magnoliopsida > Asparagales > Iridaceae > Iris > Iris macrosiphon. Next base: position 193,524,685 of record JAYESA010000004.1, on the reverse strand, counting down.
TATACATATAGACACACATAACACATAAACCCAAAATACACTATTACATACACTATATATTATATAGATAGCTCACATATATATAAATACACATGCACGTATAGGAAAATGAGCCAAACAACAACCACATGGAGCGCATCGCACACGTATCACACTTTCTCTATGATACGCTTGCGATACGGCCCCAACTTACAACCAAACGTATCCCGGAGGACACGAACAAGTCTAATACATAAATTATGAACAATACGTATAGTAATTAGAGTGTCTACGTGTCCGTGTCACAATGTTATATGCACAAGGTCCTGTGTCAGAGGAAAACCCCCAAAATCAACCTGTTTCGTCAAATTGACGAGATACGGCATACACGGATCCAATTGTGGATACGACACTAGTCACAAATAAGCAAACAAGTGTCAATTAGATCTATTAGACCCAATGACAAGCACTACATGTGACAATCTCAAAATTTCTCCAAAATTGGCACCAAAATGGTCATAACTTCCACCGTAGGTCTCCGATGAACCACCGATGAACCTAAAACTAATTGCTATGGGTAGCCTATGCATGTGGGTTGGTTTCTCATGGTTAAATCTCAGATCTAGAGTCTATTAGAAGGAAAAAAACTGAATTGTACCTATTGGGAGATGGATTCCCAATGAAAAGTCCCCAATTGCCAAATAGCTCCTCTCCTTGTAGATCTTGGCCTCCTCCTCCTTGTTCCTTACTTCCTTCTTGTAGATCCTTGGTGTGCAAGCCTCAATTAAGAATTAGGGAAGAGATTGGTGAAGAATTGGTGGAGAAATGATGAGGGAATTGAGGAAATTGGAAGAAGGAAAGTTGTAGATCTAGAATTTGGGAATTGGTGAAATAAAATATTTTCTCTCTCCTCTAGCTATGGCCGGCCATATAAACCCCTCCATGCAATGTGAAACGTCACAAATACCCCTTGGGGCCTCTCATGAAAAAATTAATTAGGTCGGGAAGGTTCTAGTCTAATGGTTTCTCTAATTAATTAAGCCTCCTAATCCATGTGCCTAATTCATGGGCTCAATTCTAAACTAGTCTAAAAGTTGGTTCATGCATTCTAATAATTGGGTTAGGTCCACTACACAAGTCCAAAATAAATCTACAACTAGCAACAAATAATAATACAATAAATAAATAAATCATGCAATGCAATGCACAAATATTAATTATAAATAATCCTACAATAATTAATAGCCATTGACAATTACCAAACTACCATTGGATGAAAATGTGAGGGTGACAGTATCAATGATCAATAATACTAAACTAGCTCAATCACAAAAATATAACTATTAAAAAAATAACATATCATATGGAAGATGCAAGATACTGTTACAATTGTCTAGATGCCTACGTAGTTTTTCTATGTCATAGTTAGGTCTCCATTGTATTCGTTTTCCATAATGCTTGCATTGAACTAGAGCTAGACGCAAATGTCTTCTTTCGATGCCACGCTCATTATAAACTCTGCTAAAGTGGTGTCAAATTTATGTTCTCATCCAAGTATGATTCATTCATTCTCCGTTATCTAGTGCGCACTAAGGTTGCATGGGTTGAGGTCCTTATATCCTCTGAGGTTGCGAAGCGGGTTGAGGTTGTTGATCTTGCGGTTGCTGCGGTAGTGGTTCATTTTTCATGGCAGTGAAAAAGAAGCTACTTCACCGAATATAGCACGAAATTGCTTGTAGGTATTAGAAGAGGGAAACAATTTTATTGTGGTAATTTTGCTTTAATTAAGTTCTCTTTATAAATAAATAAAAATGTGCCAAAAGACCACAAATATGACTGTTATAAGAATATTTTTGTCATTTTCAACAAAATAATCAAAATATTCCTTATTAACATTAAAAAATAATTTAAATGTGGATATTTTGGTAAAAAAATATTCACTCAAAGGACTAGTATGGATGTTGGAAGTTTTTCTTGGCCAAAATACCCCCATCATTTAAGTAACGATTAATTGTGAAAGGAGGGTTAAAACAATAAAACAATCCCCCAACGATTATAATTAAAGAATATGAGACCCACGCAATGGAGAGACCGCATTGATTGGACCTGATTGGACCTGAGATCAGGTTTGACCAAGCCACCGACCCGACCGAGCTAGACCGTTTTAAGGGTTAAACCAGACTTAGACCGATTGAAAAGAAGAGCCGGACTGAACTGGACTAGGCTGAACCCGGGTTGGTGGAAAGCAAAACCCAACACGAACCCATAGTGGGAGGTGGATGAGAACGGTTGGCAGCCCAACCCAGCCCGAGTTTAACCAGGTCAAGCCCATAGCAAGTTTCGGGCCGCCCAACCCGCGAACAACCTCTCTATACATAGCCATTGACATAATAACATCTCATTGTCTACAATTCAAAGTCAGCACCAATTGTAAATTTCTTTTGAAAAGTTGCATTTTACTTGATTATTTTCTCATTTACAACCTATATGTCATACGAAATGAAGCTGCACATTTCACTTTATACAGAATCAGAAGATGGCTCCCGACATGTTCCTAATCATGTCGGTAAGAAGCTATTGATAATCTCTCCAACTGAGATCTGAGCAGGCCGAAAAATGAGAAACCCTCCTCCCTCTCCGACGGATGCAACCTCTGAGGCAGCAGCTCATTCTTCACCTGGAACGCGAGCGGCTCCAGCTCTCTCATCATCAGCTCTACGATCTCCATGTCAACCTCATTGCCGGAGATATCTTGAACATAGAACACGTTCTTCATCTTCTCCCCTTGGCTTGCGATGTCTGCCCGAGCAACGGTCAGTCCATATTCGCGGAGGATTCGTGTTACGTAGGGAAGCAAGCCAGCAGTGTTTTCAGCACAGAGCTCCAATCGAACACCCTGATAAAAAGATGAGGGATATTTTAGCAAATGTCTCGTTAGAATATAAAAACTAGTATATACCACCACTGTTTTTAAAAACTATGATATACCCTCATTCTTTGTACGTATTAACCAAAATTTTAACCAAAATTTTGAAACGGGGGTATCTCTTAGTTTTTAAAAATAGTGAAAGTATATACTAGTTTTCATATTTTGAACGAAGACATTTGCTAAAATATCCAATAAAGATATGAAGTCAAGGATAGTAGCGCATTTAAGAAAGAAAAGGAAAAGGAAAAAGCGCAACAAAAGGAGCATGCCTCGCAAACTCTCCGCTCGATTGCAGCCTCCAGGCATCTTGAGACTTCTAGTCTCTCATCAGGGGTATCTAACATGTAACCATCTCTATGTCGAATATAGTATTCCTGCACAATTTTTTCTACAAATTTAGATAACATTTCAAACTAATTAAGTGATTATCAACAATTCGACCACAGAAATTCAAAATAAGAACTTGCAATATGGATATGACACGTGGACTTATTTTTCTGTTTAGGTATTTGAAAGTGTACTTACTTTTTCTGTTTAGGCCCTTAAAAAAAATCAAAGGATGAGATCCATGTAATCCAACGGTTTTTCATTGTCTAGTTTTAAAATTAGTAACTCATGAGGTACTCTAGGATTTTTGATTATCCAACTAGCTTTAGATAACAACCTATTAATACTTCACAAAGTCCAAAGAAGTGTTCACAAGTTGTTCATTATAATGGGCACACGAAAAACACATGCCGCCTGTATCACAAAGCATCTGCACCGGTTCATGAATCCCTTTCTTCTGTTCAGCTCTTCCAGTACTAAAATATCTTTTAAAAAACACCAGCAACTACCACGACATATTTTGCAGCCTCAATTGATTGCCATGTTGGTCTCTACCCAAGTCCACTCATTCATCTAAATATTTATCATTTCAGAATTTTGATTCTCAATTGATTGCCATGTTGGTCTCTACCCAAGTCCACTCATTCATCTAATATTTATCATTTCAGAATTTTGATTGTTCCGTGGTCTAAGCCTATGAAGCATGGCCGGTTCATTGCGGTCTTATAAAGTTTTCTCTTCCATTTCAAGAGTATTCTGCATTCATATAGCTCTCTAGAAGAAGAATTACACTTCAACCATCTTGATCAATTCCGAGAAAAAAAAATCGTCCAATTTAATTGGCCTTTTATTGTGTTTTGCTTTTATGTTCTTTTTGCAAAATCAATATATTTGTTATACTAACAATCTATGCCATTTGTAGAAGATTTGTATTAACATTGTATAGCAGTAGTATCATATCAAAATCACAAAAATAAACCAAGTCACATATGGCCCTCCAAATAGTCATGTTGGAACTTTTTAAATTATAACACCCCTTGAAATAGATAGTGAGTATTACATACTTCATTATTCACTTGTGGTACTTTAATTTGGTTGCCACTAAAAAATGACCATATTATATTCTTAAATATGGTAGTAATTATATGTTACTACATCTGCATGTATTGCTTCCATGGATTCTAGAATAAGTAATCCCTTCATGGCGCACTAATTCACCTTTTTCTGAAAAAAAATATAGAAGTCCTCTAAATTCCTAAAAATATCACTCCTCAAATGCCCAATAAGGCAATAGGTACACCAAACTCGAACCCCCAAAATTTTAACTTCATCAAGAATAAGTTTGATTGAGAATTAGATGCTATAGAGCATACCTGATATGCAGAAGGGCCATGGGAAGTGATGGAAGCATGAAAGATGACATATTGCAAGTCTGTGAGGGTACAAACAATATCAAACATGAGCTTTGGCCGATCCATGCACTCCACATTCACGACAGAGTATCCTTTCTCCTCACACGAATCAATAGACACCACTGTCCTCCTCCCCTCCTCAGTACCGCTATCCATACTCATTGATGAAAATGATGGGCTTGATGGTCCTGGTGATTCATCAAAGTCTCGATTAGCTAACATTAGCTGGTGCAGACGGCGTTCGGTACCGCTTGGGGAGCTACTGCAGTCAAGGAAGCACGTCTTTACACCTCTATGGTCATTGTCCAGAACGGTAGTGGGTTGGAGGACAGTGGAGAGGTGGTCTTCTATGGTGGCAAGCCGGTTAGGATCATTGATACAGGTGGAGGTGGACTCATCAGAGACATAGGCTACACAAGCAAGGCAATCATTGTGGCTCCATGCATGGGCCTCGACAACGTTGCACCTCTGCTCTGCGAGGACAGCTGAAATTTCTGAGAAGAGTCCAGGTCGGTTGGTCCCAATCATCTCTATGGCTGTGTGCTCATTAGCGGATTCAGTTTTAACAGAGTTATTGTAGCAGGCTTTCACCTCTCCTGCGCTTTGAAGCCCCCTCCTCACTCCTACGGCCTTTAAAAGGATGGAGCAAATCAAAAGGTCAATGGATAGTTCTATACATAATTAAAATTTTAGGAAACGATAAATTTCATCAAAAGGTTGAGAGTATCACAAGGTTGATTACACAAATGAGTAGACAAGCATGCCAAGATATGGACAATATAAATATAACTGTTAATCAGTAACTGCAATGTATTATTTCATAACTTAGAACATCTTTGAACTGGAACGACATTCCTTGTCCTTCCTTTTCCTTCTTTGGCTTAATGTGCCATGGAAATGAATGCAATTCCCTATAGCAAAACTGTATCATCTTTTCCTATCCATCTCAACTCTTTTCTATTCTAGGGGAAGTTGTCGGAGGGTGCTCCTTGGTTTCATGGGTTCAAATTGCATGACCAACCAGTTGGTAGAGGTTGTGGGTTTACTATGGGAGGTAGTAGGTTCGATCTACACCAGCCAAACCTTAGGTGGTAAAACCACTTTTTTTAAATTGCATGACCAAAAGAGGTACGTTTACCAACCTGCCAACTGGTCTTATAGGTTTTACAATAAGGCCTCTCTTGCTCGTAACTATCTTTACTAGGGATTTGGAACCAGCAGAGGGTAGACAGTCGTTCATAAAACTTCATCAGTTCTTTATAACGAGAAAAGGATTCAATGACGACGACAATGATTATGTACTAATAGGATGTGAAATACCATCAACGGTTTGTCAACTTTATTAAGATCTTGTTATTCATAAGTTGCATCTTTCAGATGAAGAAACTCGGAATGATACAAGAAGTGTTCGAAAACTATTGAGCATATTGTGGATAAGGTCATCTATCTTCCATCAATGGCATTCATCTTTCTCCCATCAATGATGCCAGGTATCTAATTTTGATACAAGATCTTCTTACAAAGGTATCCTCAATCTTTGATGAATTTTCAAAGCTTCCCGATACATTTAATTACTCAGCTTAGCATATCACTAATTGCATAAAATAGGATATGGAGTAGAACATACCTGTTGTATGTGTCTGATAACCCTCCTATCTGTGATCTTACTACCTAGCTGATCTTTCACATGGAAGACTGCAATAGGAAAATATATGAAATTAGATCAAAGGCTAAATATTTCTTTCCAGGGCTGATGGGTAAGGTTGGTCCGTACATGAGTTCTTTTTGTTGTACTGCTTCAGTTTCATATATTTCTTACGACATTGTGCAGAATATTTAATAGTTATACTGCCACCATTTTAGTAATAAAATGCTGCAATACACACACGAACACACATGCACAGGCACATTTGCATGCCCACACAACTGCACGAACACGCACACACAACCACATGACATTTAAACAAGCATCCATACCCATATTCAAATAAGCATGCACATACCACATACATGCAATACTACTACTACTTGAAAGAATATATCGAAGTTGATATCTCAAGTTAAAGATACATGGTGAAATTTAAGATGCGGGCACTTAGTAATGCTGCGAGATGAAGGTATCTAATATAATAATGCTAAGCAAGGAGAGGATCTAATTATTACACACTGGGTAGTAATGCAGAATATTTCTAGTCAGCTAAGAATTGGCCCCGAATAAGTGGAGAATTTGCTAAATGGCATGGAAGAGTAGGCTATGCTTTGGCAATTGGCAATCAAAAGTTGCAGGCATCTGATTTTCTACCATCTAAAAGAATTATATTTACCAATTGAGCTTCGTTCTGTGTAACAACTTTATTTACTCTTTCACAAGTGAATAACTTTCATGGCTTATTAGAGTAGATATGTTAAGATGTTACCTCATCATCAGTTCAACATATCTATAAACTATTCTGAGATAAATAGGAGCATTCATAAAACACACAGGAGTTTCTAATATCACTCTTGAGATTAGACAGCAATTGTGGTTTAACACCTATGCTCATAAGTACGACTCTCATTTATAGCACTCCAAGCACTAAGAAGAAATTACTTAATGACTGTCACAGATGGCTCCACTAGAATGCTCAAATTTCTAGGGTGCTCCTATGAATGCCATTATATAGAAGCATCCGATATTTTAACCAAACCACAATCTTATTTTAGTGAGTCAGAAAACATTATTTCTTGATGTCTTGATTTAAAAACTTATGGGTTGCAACAACAAAACACAAACACACAAAGCCTTTATCCCGGAATTTTTAGGTATCCAGACAGCAATAACAACCCTACTTCTTCCATTGAGCATCTAGTAATTGTAATCGATTATATGGTCTTTTTGGATAATATAGCATTGGGTTATAGCCCTCACCTTGTTCTCAACTTCCCCCACTCGCAACCCACGCAACCAAAAGAATTTGAACGAACAAGAAAACAAGAAATCCATAAATAAATTTAAATCAAGCAACAATATCAACCGCATATATAGTATCTGCCTGAACCAACGTCCTCAATTTAAGATACTTCAGTTTGATAATACGTTTCATCTAATATTCAATGGGCATCTAGTACTTCCAAGTGGTGATACTTTGTTTTTGACATATTTACCCAGCATCAGCACATAAATGCACCCAAAAGGCACTCATTGTAAACTTACAATTGTTCCTAGAGATGTCCAAATACTTCTGCTTTAAAAGTGTGATAACATATTAGTGATACATCTCTCTATTCTATTATTTTCCTACAACAGCTTTGAAGCCGTTGTATCCTGGTGAACCCGTTCTCCACCATCATGCAAGAAAGATAAGGAGCACCAAAAGAATTCGAAAATGGATTTAAATTTCAAATGTATGCATGCACGGTACAGTTGTAAATGCATGCCATTTAATCAATGATATGTTTCCCACAACCAATGCACATGCAGATACGTGCCTACATTCTATAGTTCAGCGATAAAGGGAGCACTGCAATGTATAAGAAGATAGCAACTCTCTCTCTCTCAAGAAAAAGGAAGTGAAAACAGCAGTCATACTCTAAAAAAATAAATAGCAGTCTATGTATTTAAGATAAAATGTGAAAATTTGGAACAGTGAATGCTCGGTTCTTGCAACTTTGAAATCAAGTAGCTAATTCAAACTTTGTTATGGCTTTATGTTATCTCTGCTGCTGCTTGTCCCAAGATGCTCAAATGCACACTTTTCAAATCCTAAGTTTTTTATTATCTATGTTTTGGCATGACACAAAACTCTAATCTAGGAAGCAAAGATGTCCCAAGATTAGTGTTTGTAATAGAGCAACGCACACATCCAACATCACTTGGTCACACCAAAAATATACATTGACACCAAATTTTTGTTGTATCCCACAACATATGTATCGTATTGTGTGATATCCATATCTGTGCAATGTATACTCTAATTAGTTTAAGTGTTGTCATTTACTTGATTTGGCTCATTAGCTGTTGATCACTTTGTTTAGACAATCCTACATGCTGTAGCAAGATCATTCCAAGCTTTCTTCCTTATTATACCAATCATACTTAAGTAACTTGCTAGCATAGATATTGTGAGTTGGATAGTCGGAACATCTTCTCTCAATCTTGGCGCAGTGAACTTTTGGTAGAAAAAACTTTATATTATAGTTAAAAGGTCAGAAAGTTGCAAGAAATACGTCTAACCCAGTCTGTGAACTGGTTTAAGACGGGCTAGTATATCTACATATCCATCATGGGAGAGTGGTTAATTGGTAAACATCAAGCTCTCTCAAGGAAAATTAAATTAATCGAACTACCTGAAGCAAAAATAAGTTAATACCACTAGACAAATCTTCAAATAAACTTCTTCCTAGATTTTCTTCCAATTCTCCAAAAGCTTTTGTTTTCCTCCAACAAGATTGAAGTGGTGCGGATGGATATCATAATAACATATGATATTTATCTACCAGACTTACCATGACCTTTCAGCATGAGCTACAGGCCATATAGGTTGGATGCTATTGGCTTCATTTCTTCATAAGCCTACTGCTAAACTGGAGGTGAACTGACTTGTAAAGTACTTGAATAATCTATGTTTATGGATCAAAACAGCCTTGAACTACCTTCTCTTGTTAATCCCTTCTTGCAATCTCTTGAAGCATGTAAAAAAGTGCCTTTATTGAGTGATATTGAATGTCAATTGTTTTTCTCCGTCTTTATGAATCTACCATATGTTTCTTTCCCTGTTCAAAAAAATGAACGTGTAGTCAATCAACAACCAAACACTTCCTTGCCTAGATAGGCATCCCACCAATGCGGGAGGACCCATTCATGCCCGCCTAACACCTAGACTGTCTAGAATAGATTTTGGTCTGAATTGATGTTCCTAAAGAAACACTTTAAGAAATAAGTCATCGAAGGATGAAGAGAAGTGGAAACAGAGACGAACTGATCAACAGATACAGAATTTATAGTTCTTGTATATTATACAATTTAGTCTAAGGTCTGAATGAAGTAATTATAATTCTGACACTATTTATTTATTACATTCTAGAAGACTCGTTAGTTTAAGTTTGTTCGCATCTTCACATTAAATTATCTGCCTGGATGGCTGCTGAGAGGTCCACTTAGCTCCTAGACTTTAAGAATAGTGATACCAAGTGATTTGGGGAGGCAGAACATTATATTCAACCATGATGGTCTGAATACCTAGCAGTTTGCTTGGTTTCGTTTGGTTTAAAAAATGGTTTTTTAAAGGCAAGTGATAATTAGTATGTTTCCAACTTGATTGTATCAAAAATATGAGAAAATATTTATAAAAATATGAAGGTTAGCCTTTAGCTGCTCTTTTTTTTTCCCAAGATGAAGGCTAGGAACTTCATGCTAAATATCAATATTGACCTAACTTTATTCTCTAAAAAATATTGACCTTACTTGCATCTATCTAAATGACACTGAACAAAAACACAAGTACTAGTTAACATGGCCAATGTCGAACATCTTTCACTTTAAATCAAGACACTAACTTAACTGGCCTAATGACTAAAGATGATATTAATTCATACTTCCAATTAACTTTAAATCATTGTCGGTCACATTTTTTTACTTCTTTGATCTATTAATTCTGTTGATTATTATGCAAAGAATACAAAGACCTAGTTCGCCTCACACTGTTATACAGGGAGTAACTGTTTCGAAATTAGAAGATTTACCTGTACACAAGGCACGTTAGAGGCTTCAGAGACCCCAAGCTTCACCCTTTGCAAATAGGGACAGGCTTTATGTCCGAGAGTATCTTTCAGTCTCACAAGATATGCATAAGAGTATCCAGCTAACAGGATGACTGAGAGAGATATCTGGCTCACTGAGAGACTGACAAAGTGACCATGTCTATGGTCACGAAGATGAGCATACTGACAAAGAAATGAGAGGCTAGGAGAACATCAAGTTGAAGCCACTATGATTGCTGCTAACACAAGTGGAGATGTGAGCACGATGGATCTACGAGCCTCCAACAGTCAATTATTTGACTGTGAGTCATGTGAGCTAAAGACCTTAGGGCAAATTTTCATTCACTATAGCTTCATATGAAATAATAAAGCTTCAAGCATAATAGTGGACTAAATCATAATTACAACATTTAAGAAACATGTTTCAAATATTTAGTTAAGCAACAACTATAGCCTTTGAATGTATAGATTCATGATAGATCATAAGTCAAGGTTTAAAGCAACCAAGTCCAACCAAATGGGGGTTTAGGTCAACCTTTTGTCCCTAACTGAACCATTAAGGTCTTGGGACAGGTCCCATCTTTATAACTTCAATTTTGCAAGACAGAGCTGGCCCAATCCAAGCCAAGTCTAAATTTCTGGACCGCTGATCTAACCCAACAAGCACAAAAGAAAATTCCAGTATCCTTGGAAAGCTTGCTGAAATGCGATTATTATATACATATAACGATAAAAGCTGTGCTGTGATGTTAGAGATCTTGTTACCATCCATGAACCATCCCGCATCAGATGAAATATAACTCTTTGAAATAAAGAGATCCATATCGGTCAATACTTGCACCACTTCAAGTAGGAGACCTTGCCTGTCAAGACTATCCACCTGTGAAAGTAACCAAAGTATTCATTCAATCAGTTGATCATTAAATTAATTACCAACCATAATTATTGGATCTATTCTTACCTTCACCACAGTGCATCTGTCACAGGCCTCATTATCTACAGAGACCCTGCAAGTTATTGTGTTCATTATTAACAACTACTCGCTATATCATACAATATTTGAGCATCAGTGAAAAACATGCGGTATCATTAACCAACCTCGGTCCATTTATCCTCTCATTGTAATTTTCAAAGTCAGGGTCAAAGTAAGGGCAACAAACTTCCATGATGCTGAATACAGGAATGCAACTTCAGTTATGGAGCTTTCTCTACAAAGTAGAACCTTTCTCAACAAAGTTCCATCCAACAGAAACTGCTGTGTGCAGTGAACAGAAGTAGACAATTTACGATAACATACAATTGGCAAGTGTGGTCATATGTTTCAAGTAAAATATGATAAAAATGTCGACTAGACACAAATTAATCTGCCTAGGTTAGTTACGAACAAATAAAGGAAGGTTCAATTTAATAATTTGTTGACAAAAATGGTGCATATGTAAGCTATAGGGTCAAGTACACATCAACAATACATATTTAAGGTTGAGAATATTATCATAAACTTTGACAGAAAGAGGACATTCACTTGACATTTCTCACCCACTAAGATCTGAGAATATTTAAACTAGGTGACCTACTCCAATAGAGTGCTTGTTAAAATATGCTGGAGAAAATAATTCCCTTGTTGAAATGCTCCTAATATTTCTAGAGCCGCTAAGATCCCTGTTCCAGTTATTCAGTTGCATTTCTTGCTTGAAATTATTTCAATCTTACATTATCTGACGGATTGAATATGTTGGACTACATAGAATACATTTAACTTAAGTACGATGGCTGCCAGGACAGTAAGTCAGATCTAGTGATGGTTGATTAATCAACTTACTCATGAGACATTATTATCATCTCCATCGGATCATACTTAGTGTTTAAGTCAAGAAAGACTTAAAAACATAAATTTCAGATCTGACAGACTGCATATCTTGGACAACATAGAAACTAAAATAGTTGCCAGGACAGTAATTTCAGATCTAGTGATGGTTGATTAATTAACCTACTCATGAGGCAGTATTCTCCTCTCCAACGGATCATACTGACATACTGTTTAAGTGCAGAAAGACTTAAAACATTAATTTCAGATCTGACAGATGGCATATGTTGGACAACATAGAACACTAAGATGGTTGCCAGGACACTTATTTCAGATCTAGTGATGGTTGATCAATCAACTTACTCATGAGGCACTATTCTCATCTCCATCGGATCATACTGACATAATGTTTAAGACAAGAAAGACTAATGAGTTCATTTATGATTTTTTGCGTTTGCTCAGTGATAGATAGATTCTGTACCTTCTCAGGTTCCGAATTTATTTATGTTGACAAAATAAAAAATTAAAAAAAAAACCTTTATCCCAATTTTTTTGGGTCCACTAATTTGAAGGCTATTCTTCCACTCAACTTTGTTAAGGTCTGAGGAGAATAATAGAATAGTTTATTGATAATGAGAGACTCCATTATATATAGGAGAGGAGTCGGCCTCTCTCTATTATTCTATCCGATGTGGGACTAAAGTCCAATACACTAATACTCAACACCCTCCCTCAAGCTGGAGCATAGATGTCAATCATGTCCAGTTTGTTACAAAGAAACTGAGTCCGAGGACCTAAAATAGACTTCGTAAAAATATCAGCAATCTGATCGTCGGTCCTCACGTGGTGAAATATTATCATTCCCTTTTGATGCTCATCACTGACGAAGCGGATGTCGATCTCAATGTGTTTCGTCCTTTCATGAAATACGAGATTTGTAACAATATGGATAGCAGACTGGTTATCACATCACATATCTGTTGCTTCGGATCCTGCTTCTTCTTCCAGTTCATTCAGAAGATGTTGAAGGTACAACACCTCCGTTGTGACATGAGCAATAGCTCGGTATTCCGCTTCCGAACTGGATTGTGAGACCGCACTTTGTTTCTTGCTTTTCCACGACACTAAGTTCCCGTCAATAAACACCGATATAGATCGTCTATCCGTAAGACTAGCACCCCAGTCAGCATCTGTAAAACACTCAAGATGAGTATGTCCCTGATTCTCCATCCAAATTCTTTTTTTGGATTCTGAGCTAGATATCGTAGGATTCTGAGAACTGACTGTCAATGTAGAACTCGTAGAGAAGCTATAAATTTACTCGCGACACTTACAACAACAAAAATGTATGGATGAGTCATAACTGTCAAGTAGTTAAGTTTGCCAACCACCCGTCGATACTGATCAGGATTGGTCATCAGTATCCTCTCATTGGAGAGTAATTCTACCCCAAGATCCATGGGTGAGGTTGCTCTCTCAATTTGCATTCTTGCTTCAGTCGGGATGTCAAATACGTATTTTCGCTGAGACATTACAATGTCTTACTATCTCCTTGTGACTTCAATGCCCAAAAAGTACTTTAACGATCTCATATCTTTAATCTGGAAATGTTCACCTAAAAATCTTTTCAGCCCTGAATTTCATGACTGTCGTCTCCTATTATTACAATGTCATCAACATAGACACCAAGTAGTATCCGTCCGGTTGATGTATGTCGATAGAATACCGAATGATCCTTCTTTGATTGGCACATGCCAAACCGGGTAACGACATGTGTAAATCGATCAAACCAAGCACGAGATGATTGTTTGAGACCGTAGAGGGCCTTTTGCAGATAGCATACTTTACCCTCCCTTGCAACGAATCCAGGAGGTTGCACCACATTCACTTTCTCTTCAAGGTCCCCATGAAGAAAGACATTCTTCACATCCAACTGAAGTAGAGGTCGGTCATAGCGAACAGCTAATACTAGGAGCAATCGTACATAAGTCATCCTGGCAACTGGGGAGAGTGTTTCAAAATAATCTTCTTCGTACGTCTGAGAATATCCTTTTGCCACAAGACGAGCTTTCAGACGATTAAGAGTGCCATCCGGTTTTACCTTGATTGTGAACACCCATTTGCATCCTACTGCCTTCTTACCATTAGGCAAAACCATCAGGTCCCGAAGCGCTTGCATCCCCTTTTCCATAGCGGCGCGCCAACCAGGATGTTTGAGTCATTCATCTGCAAAATTGGGGATCTGAATCCCGTCAATAGTAGCCACCAAGGACTGAGTCTGACTCGCAAGCCCTTTGTAGTTGTCAACATACAAAGGATGGTCGTGACATGCACGACGGAGATGAGCCGGTATATTAGGTGGTGGTGAATCGATGGAGCTGGAGGAGGACGATGGCTCTACGACCGTGGACACCATTGGTAATACTTGTTCTGTCGGAGATGGTGAGACTGGCGATGCCAGTTCTGACTGAGCCGGTATTTGCGGACCATTGGCCGGTTAGACTAGCTCGGTAGGGGAGGGCACCCTGACTGGGGCTGTTGGATCTGAATTGGACACAAGAGGAAGTTCTCATCTAGGTAAACTTTTGGAACCGAATCGGTAGTTGGGGAGAGTAGGAGAAACTCATTTTCAACAAAGGTAACATCCCGAGACATAAAAATATCCCTTCAAAGTTGAAAAAAAACAACGATATCATTTCTGATCTTTCGGATACCCAAGGAAAATACACTTGATTGCCTTCGGATCCAATTTAGAAAGAGTAGGTCGAGTATTCCGAACATAACACAAGCAGTCAAAAATTTTAAGAGGTAGAAAAAAAGGCACAGGATTGGAATATAACCGAGAAAATGGAGTATTGCCATTAAAAACAGAAGATGACATGCGATTAATCAGATAACAAGCTGCAAGGACCGCATCCGACCAAAATTTTCTGGGAGTACGTGCATAAAATATAAGAGCACGCATTGTTTCCAAAAGGTGACAATTCTTGCGTTCGGCCACACCATTCAGTTGTGGTGTGTAAGGACATAAAGTTTGATGGATTATGCCATGTCTAGCCAGATGAGAATTAAACTCAAGAAATAAATAAGCACGACCATTGTCACTCCGAAAACACTTATAGGAACCCCAAATTAGATTTTAATTTCCGCATAAAAATTGTACCAAATATCAAATAATTGTGAACAATTTTTTATCAAATAAACAAAGGTGATGTGTGAGTAGTCATCAACAAAGGGAACAAAATACTTGAAACCCATTACAGATTCAATGGGACAAGGTCCCCAAACATCATAATGCACTAACTCAAAAGGAGCTGATGCAGCTTTATTTAGACTTACCGAATAGGGTATCCGGTGATGTTTGGCTAAACTACATGACTCACAATAAAAATGAACTTGAAAATCTAAAGATGGACACATTTTCTGGAGAGCATGGATAGATGGGTGACATAACCAACAGTGCAACTCAAACGGATCGAGTGTCACGTCGGCACAGGCAACATAAGAATTCATGTTAAACAGATACAAGCCCAAGCCACATGCCCTATACCGATAGTCTTTCCAGTCTCTAGGTCCTGAAAAACACAATCATTAGGAAAAAAATGTTACCGAGCATTGCAAGTCACGAGTAATCCGACTAATTGATAGTAAACTGAATGGGTTTTCAGGTGTATGTAATACTGAAGTGAGTGGCAGGCCGAAAGAAAGACGAGTACTTCATTTTCCATGAACTTTCAGTAAACTGCCATTCGCAACAGTAATATTGGTCACACAATCCACTGATACATAATCACGCAACATACCTGCATCACATGTCATATAATCAGATGCACCCGAGTCAATCACCCACTGCTTTGATCGTACCACACATGTCGCTGAATATCCAGCTTCGGATCCAGATGTAGAAGCTTCACCACGAAGCTGAGCTTGGAAGTAAGTGAATTCGGCATAGATTTCTGCCGTCATCTACACTGATAGCTCGTCAGTATCATGAACATATAATGCAACGTTGGCGGCAGGACACTGCCACTGAAAGTGTCTTTGTTGACTACAGTTGAAACATGTCAGCGGTCGGCCTTTTTGGAAAGACGAGGGTTAGGGTTTGGGGTTAAATGACGGCTGTAGATGGGATTAAAGGGGTGCGGATAGGCTGTGATGAGGGGGGGTCACAGGCGGGGCTGGGGGTGCTGCGAGAGGGCTGCGGGAGGGCAGCAGTAGCAAGCGGAAGCGGCAACAGCAGCGGCAGAAAGGGGGCGGAGTAGGGAAGAGGTGGAGGGGGGGCGGATAGGTGGGCGGCTAGGGTTAGTGTTATATTTTTTTTAAGTGAAGAGAGAGATGAATGGCTCTGATACCATGTAGAAAGAAGAAGAATATAATAGTTTATTGATAATGAGAGACTACATTATATATAGGAGATGAGTCTGCCTCTCTCTATTATTATATCTACCCGATGTGGGACTAAAGCTCAATACACTAATACTCAACAAGGGCCATGTACGTTGTAACATAAACGAGAACCATAATTCTTTGTTAATGCATCAATCCAAGTCCGTTCAGGCCTACCCCTATTTATAGGGGCTCATTTAACTAATATCTTATTGGTCCTCCTAACTCCTCCTAACCGGTGCATCTACTGGTCTAGAACATATGATTAGCCTATTTCATGATTAATTAAAACAACTAATTAGTTCAACTTCTACATTCCTATTCCATGGTAAGAGCATCTACAGAGGGGATACTCCAAATGCATACACTAATTTATTAAAAAATTTGTAAATTATTACTTTTGGAGTATCCATATGATATTGGCACACAATGGTACACTCCAAATTAATCTCCTCTTTTCTCTCCCTTTTTTTCATCTTTAATTTTCTTCCATATTTGGTAATATTTTTTCTCTCTTTTTCCTCTTTATTTTTCTTTCCTATTTGGTTACTTTTGGTTGATCCATCAATTAATATAGAGGAGCTAGGACACGCTCCAAATCTGGAGTGTCTCGTAGCTTTCTAGTAATTTTCAAGTATGCACAAGTGTCCACTGCAGCCTTCAAGTGCTACAAAATTTGATTAAAATCAAAATGTAGCATTTGAAACATCTCCCACTATGGATGCTCTAACCTTAACATACCATCTGGCATTAGTCACCAAAATAGAACTACAAAAATAATTCTGAAACAACATTAACTGCTAAAAACAGGTGAGGAAGTATTAAAATCCTTATGATTACACAATATTTTGATGTTAAACTGAGCTTGAGGGCTATAGTTTAAAAATTTTCAAATATGTACAAATGTAAACTCCAACGAACAATATTCATGACCTAAACATACAACTAACAAACACAAATATCTCTATCTAATAGTTTTACTGATTCCCTAGTTGACATCTCTTGAAATTCACAAAGAGATAATAGAAGTATAGAACATCAAAAACATCATGAAGAGAATTAGAGAAAGAAGTAAAGCTTTTGTTGAGCACACGGAAGTTCATAAGAACCTTACTCCGAAATGGGTGCAAATGAACATACTGATAAACTAGCCTGATAGTTTCACAATATTGGTCATTGTAATTTTTCCCATTCGTCTATCCAAATGCCCATCAAAAACTTCACAAATACCAAGGTCCAAAACGGGCACCAATGAACATATTCATCCCATAACCATACAAACAACCCCCTAATGATCCATTACAATTTTACTTGTTCCTAAGTCTACATCTCTCCAAATTCATAAACAGAGAATCAAATATCAAAAATTGCAGAATTAGATCAAGATGTACTCTCTCTTTCCGCGACCACAAAAAGTTCATTATCAACCAAACTCCAAATGGGTGCCAATGAACAAAAATCATCAACTAGCCCACAAATATCAATCTAATGCAAGTGGGCCATTATAATTTTAGTTATTTCTTAGTTTATATATCTTCAAATTCAAAAACAAGAGAATCAAACACCAAATAACTGCATGAAGAGAACTAGATAAAAATATAAATTTTTTCCTTTTCCATGCCCATAAAAAAGAGCTCTCATAATAACACAACTCCAAAGTGGGTGCAATGAATAAAATTCATCAACTAGCCCATAAACAACAACCCACACCAACTAGGCCATTACATATTTTACTTGTTTCTTAGTTTAGATCACTTCAAAATTCATAAAGAGAGAATCAAACAGCAACATTTTGCAGGAAGAAAATTAGATAAAGATGTAATTTTTCCCCATGCCCAAAGGAGGCTAATAAGAACTCAATTTCAAAATGAAACACAAAAAAAAAAAAATCATCAACTAGCCTACACAAACAACAGTCTACACCAACTGGGTTATTATACTTGCTTATTCATCTCTCCAAAATTCATAAACATAGAGAATCAAACGTCAAATTTTGCATGAAACGTATCAAATAAAGACGTATACTTTTTCCTTCCATGCCCACATAAAAACTAAGCAAACAGCTCCAAAGTTGGTTCCAATGAACACATCAACTAAGCCTACAAACAACAATCTACATCAATTGGGTCATTATAAATTTTACTCATTCCTTGGTCTATATCCAAAATTCATAAACATAGAAAATCAAACATCAAACTTTGCAAGTAAAGGATTAGATAAAGATGCAAAAAAAATTCTTCCATGCCCACACAAAAATTGTTATTGCCGGTGTAGAAAATCGTACTAAAGACGTACCACGAGTTGCTGGAAAATGAAAGCCTTAAAAACTTTTGCAACAACGTTGCTACAACAAGAATCAAGAAGAAGATTGAGACTGAAACTTTTGCTGGAGTGATTAAAATCACCATTGCTCAAATCAAGATTCGACCCTTTCCGTCGATCTGCTTCTATGAACCAGCAAGTTCAAAAATTAGAACTTCTGGAACGCTTATTTGTCACCCTTGGATTGGATTTCACATGGACAACACTTCGTGGCTTCAACACTACTGCTAACTCTCCACTCATAGCATATATTCTCAAGTCTATCACCAAAAGCAAAAACTAGAGAATATATAGGGGAGTCAACCCCCCTAATGGCCACTACTGTCCATAATGGACAGTTAATCTGGAGAATAACTCCGCATTAAGTAGATGATTACAACAGTAACCTCCACTAAGTGAGTGGTTACGGAAAATAGAACAGTAACCTCCACTAAGTGGGTGGTTACGGAAAATGGACACCCACGCTGAAGCACACAAAACAGCCACACTGGAGCACACATCCAACAGGACCAAGATCCAGCGGAAGCAGATGCCACACTGGAATCTAGGTGCTACAGGAGCAGCCTCCACGTTGGAAACTAGGTCCAGCAGAGCAGTTTCCCTGCCGGACCTCGGTTCCGGTGCAAAGTGCGCCATTAAAGCGCTACTTTGCGTTCTTCGTCCACGCCTGAGTTCGATTCGCTAGGCCCCTTTGGAACCTAGCTTCCAAGAAAAAGAAAAAAACTCCAAAAAATGTATGACAAAACAAATATTTCTTGAAAATTTTGAACATTACTCTCTAGTAAAACATTCCACCATGCCAATCACATATGCTACAACTCTCCTTTTGTGCAAGTCAATAAAAGAAAATTCTTGTATTGAAATACAAATTTGGGATTTTGGCCCATTGACGTGGGACCATTCCTAGAAAATAATTTCAAAAACCCCAACATAAAAAATAAATAAACAACTCCAAGGTCGATGACAATGAACAAAAAAATCACCAAGTAGCCTAAAATCAACAATCCACTCCAACTGGGTCATTACAACATAATATTAGATAAAGATGTAAACTCTCTCTTCTACAACCACAACCAACCAAAAAGAATGGGTGCAAATAATCAAACTTCGTCACCTGGTGTCACCACCACCATCAATCATGACTAAACAAACAACTTTCTCCATCAAAGATCACAACTTTCTGCATCAAAACTTCATCTTTGAGAGAGAGAAAAAGAAAAGAAAGTACCTTGAATTAATGGAGGGCGGAGAGAGTGATCATTTGGAAGATATCTCTTTGTGAGAGCGATCATTGAACAAAGAGAACAAGACAAAAATGGGAGTTTTTTTTTCTATTTATTTTTTCTTTTTCTTCCATTTTCGATTTAACAATCTATTTCCACGTCATCAAAGTATGAGAGAGAGAGAGGGGTTCGGGTAACCGGACAAAAACATCACACGTGTGTGGCTAGGGTTTAGCGGTCCAGTCCTTTCGGTCACGGGCTTTTGGACCCGGTCAACGTCGAGTTGGATTGGTCTGAGCCCGATCGAAGTCTGGTCCGAGTATGGCCTGAGATGCAGATCCGGCTCAGTCCGGACTGCTATTTCAATCGACCGGATCTGGTTTAACCCTTTGGACCTCTCTTTATATATATGGAGGCCCAACCGTTCTTTCGGGTCATGGACTCGAGTTGGATTTCAACATTTGGATTAAAGTACGGGCCGATGACCCCACAGAACATCTTCACGCATAGTTTGGACCGCTTTACGTACATTTTATGAAATAAAAAAATATTTTTAAAAGAATTTATTTTAAACTCTCCCAAGGAGGGAATTGTCACTCATCACTTCAAATATCTATTTTTTTTTTTTATCTGTATCATGTATTTATGTCTTTTTCATATATTTGTATCGATATGGTATCCACGTAATGTGTATACATGTATCTGATATAGGACCAGTGTATCATGTACATTTTAATTTTCTTAGTGTCTCGAGAATCGTATGGACGGATCGTACATTAGTTAATCAGATGGTCTAATATGGTTAACTGGACTTATGTAACTTAATTTGATTTATGATTTCTTGATAAGATAATCTTAGTGGGAGACCACCCAAAATCTCTAGAGACTACTGGCATTGTCATGAGCCCTTACTAGGACCCGTACGTAGACCGACTTTCCATAAAAATATCCAAAATTTGGAATTCTCTAAGCTGACGGTATACCGACGATATACCGTAGTACGTGTTATGCATAGTCACTCAACAGTGTTGACTAGGATGCTGCTTAAACCATTGGGCAGATAATTTTCTTCTAATGGTCCTAATTTGTTGGCGGTCAAGGATTGATAAGGTGGTTGACATCTATTGACCACCTTCATCAGCCTAAACAATTTATTCTCTCTCCTCTCTCCTATCTTATTTTACTCTTCTCTTTATTCTTCACTATATTCTTTCACTTCTCCTTCACCGTTTTCTTTTCCATCTTCATCCTTTACCTACTAGAAGCTGGACCCAGCTAGGAGCTAACCTTGAGACCGAGATTGAGATCTCTGAACCCGTCTAGAATAGGGGTGAGCATTATTCGATTTTGGTTCAAAAATTGAACCGAACCGAATAAGATATTCGGTTCGGTTTCTGATTTGAAAATACTAAAATTTCTTATTCGGTTTCGGTTTTGAGTTTTGGTTTCGGTCAAAAACAGAAAATCGAATAAGATTTATGCAATTACGTAAATAACCTAATTTTATGCATATTTTGTGATTTAAAATATGTATATTTTGGAAATAACAATTCTATGTATATGTTTTGAAGTCCAATTTTTTGCACAACTTAAAATACAACAAATGTGTACATAAAATTATAATTTTTAATATAATTTAACCATGATATCAACTTTGAGTTCGATCCATTAAACAATAGCAATAGTCCAATCGAAAAAACTAAATAAACCGAATAACTTTGGTTCGATTTCGGTTTTGGATTTTTAGAATTTCGGGTTATTCGGTTTTGACTATTTTAGTTCAGTTGGAACCAAAAAACCGAATGCTCACCCCTCGTCTAGGAGGAGTACACTACCAAAATAATTCAAACTAACGACGTATTTAGCGACTCCGAATGAATACATTGCTAATATTATAGATTTTAGCGACGTATTAAATTGACGTCGTAATACATCATTGTTGGCGACATTCAGCGACGACTAGCGACTACCATTAATATTATGGAAACGGACGTCACTGAGAAGTCACCGAACGTCGTTATGCTTTTTATAACAGCGACGTTCAATTACGTTTCTACATGTACGTCGCAGAATATTAAAAAATAGCGACGTTTAGCGACGTCCATATTAGACGTCGCTAAATTATTTTATATAGGGTTTCGACTTTTCATTTCTTCTCACTCTTTCGTCCCCAAACTTTTTTTTCTCCCCTGACCATCCCGAGAGCCCGACGCCCCCTCCCTCCGGCGACCCTCTTCCACCACTCCGGTGACCCTCTTCCCCCTTCGTCCCCCGCTCCGGCGCCCCCCGAGATAGCGGCGACCCTACGTCGACCTCTTCGACAGGCCCGGTGTCACCCTCTCTGACCATACCCCGGTGCACCCCTTCTCTCCACAGTCGACCCAGGTAAACCCTAGACCTATCTGACAGGACATAGACACACATACACACAGACACACATACACATACACAAACACCGACACATACACACACACACACACACACACACTTACATAGACACAGACACACACGGATACACATCCCCTTCTCTACACTATCAGACATGACACAGACACATGTAAACCCTAACCCTATCTAACCCTATCTGACACAGACATCGACACAGACATATACACACACACGGACACAAAAACACAAACACATACACGACACACATACATAGACATACATACATAGACACAGACACAAATACACACGGACACACATCCACCTTCTTTACACTATCTGACATGACACAGACACATGTAAACTCTAAACCTATCTGACACGACACAGACACAGACACATACACACACATACACACACATTGACACATACATAATATGACACACACACACACACACACTGTTGGGACACACTCATACTGACATAACACACACGTACTAACATGACACACTGACACACACTTTTCTTCCAAAATAGTGTTGCATGTGTGTATTTGTGTTGCATTTTGTTAAATGTATATGACGGGCCCTATGTGTTGTATTTGGTTATATGTGTATTTGTGTTACAAAATAGTTTAGGGTGTCAAGTTGTGACTATGATCGTGCCTATGTTGGTAACCTATATTCGCAACCTATCTTATATATATATATATATATATATATATATATATATATATATATATATATATATATATATATATATATATATATATATATACGTCTAGAATAAATCTAGAATAGTTGTGACTATGATCGTGCCTATGTTGGACACTCCGAAGTCAAGTGTCCATGTGAGCCATTCTCTGAAAACTAAATTTATACGACACAAACACACTGACACTTATAATCAGATATAAGTTATTATGTATTACTAGTTACTGAATGTTCATGATGGTCGAAGTCTTGTTTCCTTAACCTATGACAGCTTAACTGCATCACACTTACTCACAAGCGGTTGAGTTTTCTTCTGGTACTTTTGGTATCTTTTACTAGGATGTTCAAATATTACGGAAGAAAGGCTCTTGATTATCTTTTTTGTGCACAAAAATTTCTTTGTGATTTTTTAACAATAAGAAGATTAAGTATTTTCTTGGGTGATCTTTATACTTGACTTCAGATCGATGTACTCGAATAAAGACGGTTGATGACCCTATGAACCATCTTTTGCTTGTACAACGATCGAAAGTCAGGTAAAGATTAACCAATATAATACTTAATCCCATCATCGTTAAAAATTCACAAAGAACATCTTGTGCACAGAAAAGATAATCAAGAGCCTTTCTTTCGTAATATTTGAACATCCTAGTAAAGATACCAGAAGTACCAGAAGAAAACTCAACCTCTTGTGAGTAAGTGTGCTGCAGTTAAGCTGTCATGGGTTAAGGAAACCAGACTTCGACCATCTTGAACATTCAATAACTAGTAATACATAATAACTTATATCTAATTGTATCCCTAATATATGTTGGTAATCACAAATCATGATACGGATAATTACGTGTCATGAATAAAACCCTAAACCTGACACATGTTAACACGTTGCTAAATATTATAACATCAGTGATGTTTAGCGACATGGCATTATGACGTCGCTAATGTTTTTCATATTTTAGTCTATCCATAGTTGAGGGTAGATACTAGGATATCAAGGTAAGGGTAGTTGTCAAGGCATGAGTCAAGATATTGGGTAAATTACGTATGCGGGGATATATATACATGTAATATATGATAGATACCTACTAGTAGTGGTCATCCTAAAGTCAAGTGTCCATGCCAACCCTTCTCTGAAAAGTAAATTTATATTGGTAAGCCTTCTTGAGGCTTTTAGTGTTCTACCAATTTCTGAAAAATAGTAGAAAAGACAAAGAATGCGTCAAAGTGTCCATGTCAGATTTTTTAAAAATCTGGTATAACTCTAAAGCCTCAAAAAGGCTTACAAATATAAATTTACTTTTCAGAGAAGGGCTAACAATGAACACGTGACGACACCTATTTAATAGGGTTTGAAATGAGAATTGTCTACATGTCTACTAGTTTTCGAATAGCCACGAATTATAAAATGGATACTCATGAACCACGATATGGATACTCACGCACCATAACTCGAATACTCACACATCAATATAAGTTGTTACTTTGATGAACTTGTGTATCCATCTTTGCATCCATTTGGATAATATACTTGAACGATATTTATTTATCTTTGCAGAAGTATCTAGAAATGGATCTAAAATACTACCTGCATCATCGTTCGTGGATGTACAACTGTCATCTTGTCACGCCCCAGTCCCAAAATACCGTGGGATCGGACGCGTGATAATGGCCAGCAGTACGCACCGATGGACAACCCAATTTAATGGATCCATCAGGGCATACTTAAGCTGTAAAATCAAGTCTACGACAATCATGGCACAACTAATCTCATCCACACAAGAAATAAAATATAATCCACAAAATAAATAAGGAATGTAAATCATCATCTAGTCTCACAAAGTACTTCGGAGAACAACCCGATAAATATCTAGTACAATGGTTCAACAGACCAGAATATAAAAGACTGAAATAAATAATAAAAGCTGAGCATGGAACATGGATGCTCAAGAGAAGTCTTCAGCTAAGACCTCGTCCTCAGATGGTGGTACAGCTCCTGGATCAGCTCCTGCTCCGGTCCCGTAAATCTCGGGATAAACCTCGTCTGCAAAATCTGGGGACAAAATCCGGATCCAGGTCCTCAGGGGACATAGCAAGGTACAAGAAAGCTCATGCCAAAATGAGTAAATAAACAGTGCAGCAAATAAATAACTAAATGAAGCAATAGGGTAAATATGTAACCAATCTAAGTGAAATGCAAGTGAGAGCATCACTAGTCTCAGGCTGAGCCACTACAAGCTCTGTGTCGGGGAGCCGGTAGCGGTAATAACCGGTAGTGGGTCTAGCTCTGCTACGAGAGTCTACGACCTCTCAATAATAGAAGATATATATATGTAAACAGCCTGTAGCCTGTGTGTCTCTCCCCACCCAATGTAACCACGCATATCATGACCATAACGTCTCATGCCCATGTCAAGCGCGATCATAACTAATGCACAAGTCATAAAATATCTATGAATATAATGTCCATGTCCTGTATCCTATACAGAATCACCACGAATATCTCGGGAAAATTCTGTCTCATGAGTAGTGTCAAGTGTCCTGGGTCAATGTGTACTTGGTAAGACAAGTACGAGAATATAAAGTATCACGAATGTCCATCTCTAGATGACCGTACCCAACACCGCGTACAGTGTTGGCACCCGACTAATAATCGGACGCTAAGTACGTCACACGGTCCTAGGTTGAGCATGCACAGCACTAAAGTAAAGCAAGGAATATAAGTAATAATACTGCAGAGTTTGGCAAGGTACACTTGCCTGATGTCCGAATACCAACAACTGTCCCTGTATCAGTGGATCCGGTAGGTGCTACTCCAAAAGCTGTAATAAATATCATCGACAGTCTCAGAAGGTATCAAACTGCTAAAAATGCCTGTCCTTACGTCCAATTTGGACACAGGGGCAAAAAGGTCATTTTCGGACTAAAGCGGGGTCCACATGTGGGCCACTTTGCATCGAAAAGCGCGTGCCAAGGTCTCCAAATTCTGCAAACTCAGTGTCTACAAGTCAGGAACGATGATACGAACCCAACGAAACTTCCAGAATTGGATTCCGATGAGCCGATCTCAAAATCACCCGTCAAGTGGAGCCTGTGGGGCCCACGATACGTGATTTTGTCAACGTTCTCGGAATCGGACCAAACTTGGGTCACAGGACCAGCTTATTGCTATGAGTCCGATGGCACAAGTTTCGTCTCGATCCGACGTGTGTACACAAAGTTACAGCGTATTCCAGAAAGGACGGATACGGAGTGTCGTCGGCGGATACGAGTTGATTCCGGGGTGCACGCACCTCCGAATCGACTTCTGCGAAATCCTACACGACCGTATCAATGTCGCGCACGGTTCGGTAAAGACCGCGTGCGACCAAGTCATCCCGATTGGCGGGGCGAACTCAGTTCCGGGGTGAAACAGGGCGTTATTTTTCCTGTTTTTGGATCGCTGTGTGCGATCACTATAGGACGCGATGCACCGAGCGAGTTGCACGGGCACCGAGAGGGTTACACAGTCTACGCATAGCAATTGACAGAAATGAAATCGGAGTTGCGATGAGGAAGAAATCGGTACCTGAACAGGGCTCCGTGAATCTGAATTTCACGTGTCCGAAAGCCAATCTGTGTCCTGGTCGTGTCCTCGCACGCTGCTGGCGTCCGATTCTTCCTCACTCGTGTCCGCTGGATCTCGGAGTCGAGTCCCAGGTTCTGTCTCCGGTCAGCGGAGCGACGCTTGGGAGGCGTCGGGGTCGGGTCGACAAGGGGGTGCTCGGGGTGTCGACGTCGCTCGGGGCGACAGCGGGGCCGGAGGGGGACTGCTGGGCGACGTCGCTCGGGGCGACAGCGGGGCCGGAGGGGGACTGCTGGGCGACGTCGCTCGGGGCGACAGCGGGGCCGGAGGGGCGTCGTCGAAGGGTCGAGGGGCTGCTCGTCCGGTGGGGAGCACAGCGAGGGTCGGGGGCTGCTCGTTCGGTGGGGAGCACAGCGAGGGTCGGGGGCTGCTCGTCCGGTGGGGAGCACAGCGAGGGTCGGGGGCTGCTCGTCCGGTGGGGAGCACAGCGAGGGTCGGGGTCGATGAAGTCGGCTGGGCTTGGGGGTGGCGGAGGATCTAGGGTTTCGGCACGAGCAGCGGCTAGGGCTTGGCACGAATGCCGAGGGGGGGTTTTATAGGCTATGCATAGTAGAATCCGGCGGCTAGGGTTTCCCTTGCGGTTTCGGGTTGGGTTGGTTCGGTTCGGTTTGGTTCAGCAACCCAATAGCTCATTTGAGCTGTAAAACTCGTTTCCGGGGTCCAAATAATTCACCGAAAAATACCGTAGGTCCGGTTCTCCATTTTACACAGTAAATTATTAATTCCAGAATATTTTACCAATATCTAGCAGCACTAGAAATTCTTTAACCCACAATTTCCCTTGCTATAAATTCCAGAAGAACACCGAAAATACGAAAAAAAATTATATTGAAAATGATTCTGAAATTTAGGGTGTTTACACATCCTGATGATATCAGCGGTGTGCCGGATGGATTCATACAGGGGGTAGAACAGTTTCTGTAGTTCGCCAAAGCATTCCCTCTTTACATAGACGACACCAAAATTAAGTATCCATGTGTGAGATATCGCAACTTAAAATATCATTCAGAAGTAG
Organism: Iris macrosiphon; assembly: GCA_036927795.1. Lineage (NCBI taxonomy): Eukaryota > Viridiplantae > Streptophyta > Magnoliopsida > Asparagales > Iridaceae > Iris > Iris macrosiphon. Next base: position 193,496,829 of record JAYESA010000004.1, on the reverse strand, counting down.
ATGTGATATATCATTTGTACTTGAGAAATTTTACGCCGAATTACTATCAGTGGACCTCATACGAATCATTTGTGTCTTTAGCATCGGAGTCAGAGCCTTATGTGGAGTCGTATATGGATGTCCATGACTACGCTGATTACGATAACGGGTGCATGAACATGGTAGGACAGCTCAACGCACGACGCGGGATGTTCATCGTCTCCTGTATTAGTTCATGCCAAACTATCCTCGTCTTTTGGATCAGTTCTTGGTGAAACGCGACATAAAGTTGGTATTTACCCCGAACAACGGGTGTTATGATATCCTTCCATGCTCTATTATGAGCCACGTGAAGGGAAACAAAGCCAACACAAGGAAAATATATGACATCAGTATACAAAGACAAAGTTGATATCATGCGGTAGAGCCTAGTCGGCGCTTGAGGTGTCTTCCATGCGGCAGAGCCATGGTGGTCGCATGACCGGATCGAACTTCCATCCATGTGTAAGAACCCTAAATCTGAAAATTGTATTCTATATTATTAATTATGTAAATTATTTATTATTAGTTATGAGTTAAAAGGAGAAAATAGAATTTCCTATTGGATCAAACCCAAAACCCACAAACCATTAAACCACATTCCCGCATAAAGTAAAGGGTTAATCAGAAGCAGCTCACCTCATCGCGTATATTTTCTCCGCGCGTAAAATAAAGAAATAGCAGCAACAGCTCATTCTGCGTAAAGGTCAACAGCAAACCGATCACCATACCGCGTATATTCCTCCGCGCGTAAACCACAGCAGCAGCAGTATCAAACCACCGCCTATTTTACACTGCGTAAAATTTTCTACGCGTAAAACCAACCACGCGTAAAACCCAAAAACCATAATCATTAAGAGAAGAAAATATCAGCAGCAGAAGCAAAACTCAACTTTGCTTTATTTTTCTATACGTGTAAGATTCTCATTCCACCGCTCCTTAACACTGTTATTACTAAATACCCCCAACCGCACCCTAAACCAATAAAAGGAAAGCAGCAGTGGCAACAGTTTCTTACCCATTAAGTAAATTCTACCGCCTCCTTATTCCTATATATATATCACCACTCTCCTAAAAATCTAATTACACTTTCTTACACCAAAGTTTAAACACTACTGTGGACAATTGCACTATACAGAACTTGCTCGGCAAGTATACCTTGCTACTGTATAAATTATTTACATTCCAGTTGATACATGCATGTTTAATTCTGCCTATATAGATGTTTATTTTGTAGATTCTGGACCTATTTATGAGACCACCAGTTTAAGGGAGCATCAGTAGGTTCACTGACTGTGACACAGTTGCTACACGATTTATGAGTCTCATATAGACCTCGGACTACGTATCGGGTTGGCTTCTTATACGTAAGTGCCTTGCGTTAGGGGTAACTGCTGATAGAAACTTTGTATGCTAGTAGACCTGGCAGTTATTAGAGGATTTATCATATCATGGATATGGCCTGCTTAGAGCATGGGGTGGAGAGAACAATAAGTAAAATATTTGGGCTCCTTTGCACTTTTTTCTGTACGCCCGACTTCTCCACCAGAGAAATGGGTGATGATGACCACTATATATTACTGGCGGCCTCTGCCGTTCAAAAGACGACATGCTTTGAGGCTCCTGATTCTCCGAGAGGGTCACGCCAATCCCATATTTTAGCCAGATAGCCCACTTGGTGGAAAGTTATTCTCAAACTGCATTCACTTAGACGGTTAGGCAAACCATTGGATGTTTATATTTTAGTACTTATTGGCATATTTTTATGTATCTTGTTACGTCCCTCTGAGGACCTGGTCCCTTTCCAGATATGGACGAGCAGTAGTATCCACAGGAGTACGGACCGGGACCTGACTCCACTTACCAGACTGAGGAGATCTTACCCTCGGAGTATCTATGATTTTATTACCGCTGTTTAGAGATCTTTTGCTACATCAGAATAGTCGTTTTGTAGTGGATTTGTTTCCACCCGACTATCATACTTGATACTCATTTTGGATATCCAGTTGTTATTCAGCTTTTATTCCTACTAACTATTTGTGCTATGGATGAGATATAGATTGCATGTGACTTGTTGTGACAGTATATTACCACTAGTGGATTGGATATTCATAAACAGCGTACGTGTGTATATGGTTTCCATATATTGGAGTTCATGTACATACGACTGGGCGTGTTACGTACTCCTAGTCCTACGTATTTTGGGACTGGGGCGTGATACCATGCGATAGAGTCATGGCTGTCGCATGTCCAGGTCGAGCCTTTATCTATGTGGTAGGATCTTAGTTGCAGCATAATGGTTGTCCATCAATGCGACAGACTAATGAAGAAAGCCTGCGCATGTTCGTGATGATATCTCATCTATGCGGCAAGGCTGTGTAAAAATTATGTGCGTATTCTAGACGATTTCTCGTCCATGCAGCAAGACTGTGCATGGGTGTCTCTGTGTCCATGGAAGCCCAACACGAAGAACGAGGTGCTCCCTACCTTCAAGTAAAGCATAAAAATCAGGGGGCCAAGGATCAAGACCGCCCCTAACAAATTTCTCAGTAAGGAGAGCCGCAGCTGTCAGCATCCTTCACAAATGAGAGAAAACGAAGCAAGGAAATAAAGTTCCCTTTCTCTCCTCCTAGCCGCCTATTATAGGCTTCAAAAGCCATAGGAAGAGATCGAGGTAGTTATAAGAATGAATCTGATGCCTTAATTTATAGGATTCACTTTAAATCTCCTTGAAAACTGACGCCTCGAGCCCAGTGTCAGGAGACGGCGCAGAATACCAAAAGATTCGCGCAAAGATCAAAGCAAATCTCCTTATTTAATGAATTGACAGCCTGTCAGAGATAATTATACGGCAACGAGGCTATGCGGCTGACCTGCATATACGGCCAATAGCGCTCATCCATGCTTCTTTCAAAGTATTCCAAACATATCATTTTGGAACCTTTGAAGGGGGTCTTGTAGAAGCATAAAAAATTATACAGGCCATAAAAATGTCATGCCCCCTCAACAAGACGCAGATAATCCACATGCGGCCTAAACAATCAAGCCACAGAGAAGCCACATGTGGCATGAATAATCAAGTCATAGAGAAGCCATATGCAGCCTGATCAACCAAGTCGCAGAGAAGCTGCATAGTATACTATATGCGGCCTGAATGACCACAGAGCAGGAAGGCCGCATAAAAACCCCCTGACATAGATTTTGATGTCTGTCAGAAGCTCTAACACATCACTCATCACTCTGAAATGCTTCGAGACTCGTGAAGACGATGACTTAAGAAAAGATAATAAGTCACATCAGTACATCAATTATTTCGACAAACGTGCCATGCCATGTGTTCCCTCATATGTGGCTATACCCTATGCGGCCTTGCAAACATGCGGCCAGAGTATCCATCCGACCAAGGCCAAATGAGAGCACGTATGCGGCTACAAGACCCATGCTGCCTTGCCACCATGCGGCCAGAGTGTCCATTCGACCAAGGCCCAAATGAGAGCACGTATGCTGCTGCAAGACCCATGCGGCCTCGTCGTCATACGGCCAGAGCGTCCAGACGACCAAAGGCCAAACGAGAGCTCATATGGGACAGCGATAATATGCGGCCAAGTTGTTATGCGACCTCCAGCTCACAGGATCTTTCTATTACAACTGCAAAGATCTTCGTACAGTTGGTGCTGACCATGTGTCCAGCTGACCAAGTCACGTATACAACGGGTTAAAAATAATCTCGAGATTTCTTCAACAGCATATCTTAACCAAGACCACGTGGCAATCATCCCATGGCATGCAGCGACAGTTGCAACCGTATTCTATTGAAGGGGCCTTATGCGACCACCAAATAGAGGTATATGCGGCACCCATAGTCCATCAGCACGATGGCTATAAATAGGAGAAAATTGAACGTTCTAAAGGCTGGACTTTTCTTCTTCTGCTTTAAAGAGAAAGCATACCACCCCAGGCCAACACAGAGAGAGAGAGAGAGAGAGCATACTGAGACGAGCAAAGATAGAACGTAAGCTTCTTCACCCTGCATCGGATCGTCCATGGAGTAAAGGAGATGCCATAACACACATTGTCCATCACCACACCCCAGAATCAAAAAAATATTGTACTCAGATTGTTCACCCAGGACCTCTTTGTACTATCTTTCGTTTGTTGATTAAATCAAGATCTTTTTAGAAATTTCAAATTTAATAGCGAATAATGTCCTCAGGTGCTTCTCGTGTTCACCATCTTGAGGCAAGAAATATAGAAGATCCTGTTGTCCTACCCCAAAATTTGGCTATACAAAACCAGTGGGATCAGACCCCAAAACAGAAGGTACCACAAGGGAGCCAAACTTTGAACTAAAACCAGCATACAGACAAATCAATAAGAAATAGCATAAGGGACAGTTAAATAAGTGCAACGGGTAAAATAACAATTAAGCAGTTCATGAGTAATTTTATCTGAAATTAGCACTCCGGATTACCATTTCTGGATCAGCTGCCAATAAAATCAGGACTAGACTAGACTGAAAATTAAGCGATCACGGCCAATCATGTCCTATTGTTTGTTATCATTAGCTAACTAGGGTTATCACAGTCTAGTAACTAACACATGCAGTTTGAGATTCCTTACAGCCACATGCCCTGCAGACTATTCGAATTATCCAATAGATATATCAGGTATAATTATTTCTTATCTTTTTTGGTAATGCAACACTCGACGGTGTGTTGGAAGTGTGTCCCTCATGACGGAAAGCTCCAAATCTATCAGGTATCGCTGGGATACCGGAATTGCATGTAGCCAGAAAATCTCTCTAGATGCTTTCTAGATTATTATTCTAGTTATTAGCCTGGACAATTATCAAGGATTCTTGACCGTTGTGCTCAAAAATTTGTCCTAGACATGATGCAAGTCAAGACAGTAACTTGGCGAGTACAATCAAAATCAACCACGGGGATACATGTCATACAATACAGGTGCTACTAATAGCCTTGATCAGGATAATTACAGGAATTCTCAAGTCAGGAGTGTGCTACGTCAAGACACTAGCATGATTATTTGAATCAGGAGTATCAGTATAGATCATGATTATCAGTATAGGATCAGGATTATCAGGAGTTTATTTATAATGTACAATCACTAGATCATGTCAGGAAATCAGGATCAATATCAAGAATGTCATGTTCAGAAAATAACCAGGATTAACTAAAATAACGGGATCAAAGAGAACTAGAGAATCATCAAGAGTTAAGCATATTAAAGAGAATACTGGCATACAGGTGCATAAATCAGGCAAGAAAGTATCATCTGTGCACAATGGATCAAAAACCACCATTGGCGCAGAAATGGCCAAAATGAGTTTTGGCGCACAAATCACTAATTCAGGCAGTTCTGGCACACTTTGATACAAAAGTGCTCCGAACAAAAAGGTGGTGCACAATAATACTAAAGCGTACTTCAAGGACCTTGGCGCACAATGATAGAAGTGCGCGAGCCAGGAGCTTGGCGCATAAAATCATTGAAAAATAAATAAAAGTACCCCAGCTATGAACTTGGCGCACTTTCACCAAGTATGCTAGTAGTGAGGTTTGGCGCACAAACAAGCGCAGAAAGGTCTATTAAAAGATAAAATACAAGTTTCAAGATATGGCACAGCAGTCGAGACGACCCTGCAGTCGAGAACACAATTTTTGAGAATTGTCAGAAGTTTTTGCTTAGTCATTAAGTAATACGAAAGGCTACAAGGTGCGCCATCTCTGGAGAATGCCACATAGTGCGTCACACAACAAAGTGCGCCATTCTCTAAAAAGGACAAAGTGCGTCGGTAAAGAAAGTTCACCAAAGTGTGCCAACTCTGCAATATCTGTAAAGTGCGCCAATTTGGCTTTATAAGCATTAGCGTACATTCTTGATGACTTGCAGACCCATTCAAAAGTGTGCTAAGTAGGATTGGCATACTTTTGAAGGAATTGTCATAGTACAAAACTTACGTAGGAGTAGAAAAGTGCGCCCAGAGTACTTAACATATCTTAGCATATTTTCTAAGAAATTTGTGAAACACACACAAGTGCGCTCACTGGAACTTCGCTTATGCGACAAGAGTTCTCTGCGTACTTTGTGTTTACATTCTCAGGCTAACTTTGCATTCTCCGATGTAAACTCCCTAATTTTTAATTTTTAATTTTAGTATTTTTATTAAAATATTGGATTTCTTTTGGCTATTTTGTTGGTTAATTAGAAAATAATTTTTTTAATTTAAATACTTATATAAACACTTATTTAGAATACTTTTTAGGCTATTTTATAATTACTTGGATTTTCTAAAATTTTTGGGTAATTAAAACCTAGGAAACATAATTTTTTAGGGCTTTCATGATTTATTGTGAGATAATACTTGCATATTTTCTACCAAATATTTATTTTAGGGTTAAAATACTTGAATATATTTTTTTACAATTTATTTGAAATTTTCTAAAATTTAATTTATTTTGTTTTAAAATAGGCTAAATACTAATTTTCTAGGACTTTTGAAATATACTGTAGAAGTATATGATCATAAAATGGTCCAAGTATTTTTTTTAGGATCTATAATGATATTTTAAATTTTCTAGAAATTTTCTAGAATTTTTTGATATTTTTACACATTTATTTAGAGTTATTAGGTTAAAAACTAATTTAAAAAATAATTTCTGGTCATTTAAAAACTATTTTTCCTAATTAAATACCCAATCAGCATACACAGTCAGCACTAACCTATCCGCCTGGGCCCACCCGTTTCTTGCGTTGGAACCGTATCGAGGTATAGTTTCTGAATACCTAATTTATTTTCATAAATTCTGAACCTAAATTTCTGAAAAATTCGTGGAGTACCAGTTGTCCAAAATCTAACACGTTTTGGTATTTTCGAGATTTCAAAAGATTTTGAACTTGGAATCATGATCTGTTTTAAGTTTCTAAAAGCTGATATGATAAAATTTAACATATATTTTTATCAGAATTAAATATTCTATTATTTTGGAAATTTGTGCAACCTAGAAGTAACTAGAAAACCACTGAAAACTGTCATATATGCACCATATGGACAATAATTCTTTTTCGGTTTAAGATTTGGCGAAACAGTCAATTCCAGCGTTATGTAGAGCTGAAATCTACATAATTTCATACACAAATCTTGGTTTTGTGTTGGTTGACTTTTTGGTCAACATAACGCCTTGATTTGCGTGGCACGGATCACAAAATTAATTTTTTTAAAACCAAAATCAAGAATTAGCCTTAAAATTAGAATATAATTAAATTAAATTAGTATTTTAAGTTATTTTATTCAGAATTAAAATAGATTAGACTAAAAAATCTATCCAACCACTTTTGTAGATCTAACTTGTTTAATTTATGTGACGGATAGATCGGGCGACGTGTTGAGTTACAACTTCATCATTTTTTGGAGTAGGCAAGATATCTTGCCAACTTTGTACAGTTTATTTACATGTATTGTTCCCATTGTTTCTATGTGTACATGTCTTTATTTCTATTCTGCAAGTATACCTTGCCAAATTGTATATGTATTTAACAATCTATTGTTTTCTTCCATTATTGTTAAGTTGCTTGCATATTAGTTGTCTCATAGTTATCGCAATTGTATGCTTAGACATATCCTTAAGACTCGTGTTCAAGTATGTCATTAGGCATTGTTTATTTACTTGCACTACCCTCGAGTCATTGTCATATTTTTTGAGATCGAGCCACGGGATGGAAAGAACGATTATACTTGTATGAACTACTTTTTCTTGTTTTATTTTTATTTTAACCTAGTGTCCACGAAGAATAGGGTTATGTTGTTATCCTAGTGGCCACGAAGGTCTATGGTTTGACTCATTTAGCCGTAGTTCGCTGAGAGCTATAATGGTTTGATTTCATTTCCTTTTGGTAGTTCACACATATGTAGTTATTCTTATATACGAACCATGATTAGCGTAATTTCAAGCTTTATATGATCAAGTCTTGCTTAGTTTCATGATATTGTTTATTTACTGTACATTCAGCATGCTTCTATGTATCTTGTTACGTTCCTCTGAGGACCTGGTCTATTTCCAGGTATAGATAATCATGACTATTTACAGGAGCACGGACCAGGACCTGCTACTTCTTTCTCTTTTAAGGAGGTCTTCCCTTCGAGCCTCTCTGGTCATCAGATAATGTACTTACTATTTTTTTTTATTCGTTTGGTAGTGGATTTGTTTCCACCCAACTATTAGTTCTTCTCAACTATTTCATACTTGGTCCATTGTCATATTTTGTTATTTATTTCCATATTTATTTTTGTGGATGAGATTAGTATTGCATGTGACTTATGATATTATATACCACTTATGAATTATTATTCATAATACAACGTACGTATGTGTTATAGTTTTCATATATTGGAGTTGTCATATACATACGATTGACATGCTTACGTATTCCTAGTCCTACGTATTTTGGGACTGGGACGTGGCATTCCAACTTGTTATTCTCGGGCTCCAAGAGCAATCCAATCCAAGAAAAATAAAATCATCAATGAGACAAATTCTAAGGGCTACCCAAAAATAAAATCGGTCAAATGATAAAAATAAGTTATACTAAGAATCAAAGTAAGATCCAAGGTTGTTCCTTCGGTTGACAAGATGTACTTGCATACGGTCAGGTTCTAGCCTAATACCAACACTACCAAGGTCACCTACGGCCAATGCCAAGCTCGGCTGCTGCTCTCTGCTGGAGAAGAAATAAAGAAGGAAAGAGAAATGCAAGGAAAGAAAAGTAAAGGAAAGAGAATATGATTGCTTATATAGCCAAGAAATTTATTATAGGCCATGGGATCATAATCCATGCCTCTCACCCGCGTTCATCACAGCCACCTGTTCGCCTTTAAATTTGAAAGTTTTGAAGAAAGAACTTGATTTAATAAACAAACTAAAGAGAGTACAAAGAGAAGTCCTAGATAGACAGTCTAAGTACAAATTTTGTGTTTTGGGGGATAACGATGGAGGGTTAGGAGTACAGCAACTCCCTTTACTCTGTTGATGATCCGATATGGAATATCTTCTCTCTTACTCGAGTGTAGATTCGCATATTGTCAGCCAGTCTTTTGTTCGAATGTAGTACCCAATTATTTATAGTCATCCTGGACGAGTATATGTTGGGCCACATGGATGCTGGAAGGTGCCATATGTCCCTTCGTAATAGGGTACAGCTGTAACCGAGAGTAGGTCGTGCTACCACGTGGGCATTTGTTGAGATTTTTTATTGCTGAAGATCTGGGTGGTTCTCGTCCTTTGTAGGCATGACTTGGTTAACTTGACACATAGTCAGCACTTGGTTGGAGAGAATCACTCTTGTCGTAACAGTAAGATTTGGTCTTCATGGAGTCTGAAACCCCTATGGCCAGAGATGCATGGGACGCATGGAGTATGGGACGTATGAAGCCAGAGATGCGTGGACCGCACAAAGTCTGGGATGTATGGGACCAGAGATGCACGGGACAACATAGAGTTTGGGATGCGTGGAGCCAAAGACGCATGTTGTCACGACCCGCACCCGAAAAATCGGGCATGAGTCGTGGGTACGTCCAGCCTACGCCGCAGAATCGGCGGTAGAACGCTATAAAGGTTCGTTCTATGTCACAATCTATATATCTCACAAAACCTGTCAATAATCTCTCCAAAATGAGGGCAACCACGCAATATATATATGACTCAATCACAATAACTAGGGGAAGAGTAAAAGCATGATAAGATAGCCCAAGGAAACAAGAACCAAAGAGAGCAATACAATATCCAAAATATATATTCCAAGTCTACAATATCTCACAGCAGCAAAATAATAAATACAGTACAGTCATCCAAAATAATCAACTGGGAACAACCCAGGAAAACCCACCTAGCTAACTAGGGCGCTAACGGCGTCTCCTCGACGGGCTCCTCCTCAGTCTCCGAGTTATAACACTCCTCGACGCCCGGCCCGTAGAATGTCGGGCAAAAATGTAAACCCCCTGAATTTTCAAAATTATTAAAATTAGATTTTTCGCAATTTTCTAGAATTTTCTGGGAATTTTTTGTAATTAAAATTAAGGTTTTAAATTATTAAATGATTTTTAATTGTTAATAAATAATATTAAAATATCATGGAAATAATATTTTTAGGTGTAAAATGAAAAACTGGACTTAGGGTAATTTTTCTGGAATTTTTTGGACCCCAGACCTATTTTTAATTACCTAAAAACTAATTTAATTTATTAATTATTATTATTATTATTATTTTTATCATTACTATTATTATTGTTTTTGGGCCGGCCCGGCCCAGTGGGCCGAGCCCAGCAGCCCAGCCCGCTCCCCTACCGGGTCGGGTCGGGTTTGCCCAGACTCGACCCGCCACCCGCGACCCGCTCCCCAGCCCTCATCCCCGCACGACCCGCGCTGCCCCCGCGTCCGGCGCCGCCGCCCGCGCCCGCCGAGCCACGTCTTCGCCCCCCCCCCCCCCCCGCGCCCCGCGCGGCCACGACCGCCATGTCTCCGCCCCGCCGCGCCACGTCTCCGCCCAGCCGCTCCGCCCTATATAAACCCCTCTCCCCCAGCCCTCTCCGGTCATCACCCTCTTCTCCGGCCACCCCGACCACCCGCCGCTCCTCCCTGCGCCACCTCCATCTCCGGCTGCCCCGCCCTCCTCGACGACTGCCTCCGGCCAGCGCCCAAGCAGCAGCAGCAGCAGCGGGCCGCCTGCCTCCGGCCAGCAGCTTCGGCGCCGCTGCCTCGAGCCGTCGCCACCGGCCAACTCCCCAGCTCCCCCCGGTGAGCCGTCCCAGCCCCCTCCGGCGCGCCTCCGGCCGGCCACCCGCCGTAGCTTCAAAACCCTAACCCTAACCCTAAATCCCCAAATTTTGTGTCGGCGTGTCGGACACGACACGGACACGAGAAAATCCCGTTTCGAGGAGCCTCGTTCAGGTACTCGTATCTCGCACCCCGTATCTCCGATTTCAATTCCGTAAATTGCGTTGTGAAGCCTGTATGACCCTCTCGGTGCCCGGACAAACCACTCGGGGCATCGCGTCCTGTGGTGATCGCACACCGCGATCCAAAAACAGGAAAAACATCGACCCGATTCACCCCGGAACTGGGTACGCCCCGCCAAACGGGATGACTTGGTCGCGCGCGGTCTTCACAGATACGTGCGCAGCGTTGATACGGACGTGTGGGATTTCGCGGAAGCTGATTCGGGTGTGCGTGCACACCGGAAACAACGCGTATCCGCGGACATCGCCCCGTATCCGATTTTTCTACAATTTACCCTAACTTTCTGTGTACACTTCGGATCGAAACAAAACTTACGCAATCGGACTCGTAGCGATACGCTGGTCCTGTGACCCAAGTTTGGTTCGATTCTAAGAACGTTGACGAAATCGCGTGTCGTGGGCCCCACAAGCCCCGCTCGACGGGCGATTTCGTGATCGGCTCATCGGAATCCAATTCTGAAAGTTCCGTTGGGTTCATATCATTGTTCCTGACCTGTTGACTTTAAGTTTGGTGAATTTGGAGATCTTTGACCCTGACACATTTTTTGGTGCAAAGCGGGCCCACATGCGGACCCCGTTTTGACCCGAAATTACTGTTTTTGCCCTTGTCTCCAAATTGGACTCAAGGACAGACGTTTCTAGCTATTTGATATCTTCTGAGCATGATGGTAATGTTTATTTTAGCATCTGGACTCATTTCTAGAAATTTCCCCGAGATACAAACTATAATTAGATCCAAACAACAGGCAAGTACCTGCACTTCAAAGTTTAACCTTTATATTATGATAATTAATTCCCTGCTTTACTAGTACCATTGATGATTACACGTAGTATTAGAATACTGGATTTCATGTCTTGAATACTGGAGTTCATGTCTTATTTTTCGTGTCGGGTGGGAGAATACTAGAAGGCATGTAGTTTACCCTTTCCCCTGTCCTGACTGCTAGCTGTGGATACACGATTGTACCATCAGCCTGATACTCGATTATTCCTGACTGATAGCCGTCTATGATGGCCTAATTAGCCTTATAAACCCCTACATGCCAACTATGTATTCTAGAATAACACAAGTTCACACACATAGTTTTCTGTCTGGTTATAGTTCTTGTTGGCTGTTGTAGTTTCATTTCCTGTCTCATATTATTCCTGTTTACTTATATTCCTGTTTATAGTCTTAACTCTTAGTTATTGTTATTTCTTTTATGCATATTCTCAATATGATACTCAGTCAGTTTCTTTTCTAATTGTCATAAATATTTAGTTTAATCTTGTTGTGCATTGTGTACTTTGCTCCTTTCCTGACTGGATCCGTTGATTTAGGCGATGATGAGGATTTTGCCCCTACCTATTATGGCCCCTATGAGGGAACAGATATCACTTATGAGGAGCCAGTTCCCACCCAGGAGACCACTGCTGTAGAGTAGTTAGCAGTAGCTATTTATTTCTTGCTCTTTTATCTTAGTAATCGGGTTTGTCCCCGATTTCTTTCTGGATTCTGTATTAAACATTTGATCTGTTGTCACATTTATTTCATTTGAAATCTCAGCATTCTTTTCCTGTTATTATCCTTGCCTAATTCATTAATTGTGAATGAGCTAGATGTTTTAACTATGGATATGACCTAGACAGCGTACTACCGTCGACTCTGTGGCGTAGGCTGGACGTACCCACGCACTCGCGCCCGAATTTTCGGGTGCGGGTCGTGACAAAAAATCCTCAAGATCCTCTGAAAAAAATATGCCCTGTCAGGACTGGAGCAAAGTACATAATTCTGAAAGTAACTCCAAATACATGGTAAGGTGTATATGACTAGCAATAAAAAAGTATACAAGATGCACAGGAAAATAAATACATGGTGGAGCAGATAAAGTAGCTGCAATATAAACTGGAGAACAATACAAGTAGTAGAGAAGTAACTGCATGTGAGAAAACAGGAATACTAGCTAAGTGCCTTGAGCACAAGTTCGTTATGTGATCAGCTTAGGTTGCACATGAATAATCTACGATAACTCCGTTATGCGTGAGTTGCATAACCTACATACACATGAATACTGTTTGGCTTTGATCACATAACCAACTCCTACTCCCCTCCCCCACTAATACTCTTGGATTCTTCCACGATATGCTACGTACATAATAAATAGCTCGCACACATAAAGACGAGAGCACAAGAAGCACATGATAGCACATGAGAATCAATACCCGAAGTATATGATGAAATACACGTGATAGAGTACCCGCTGAACACGGTAAGGGGGATAGCATCTCATGACGGGATCCACTAGTACCAGCTCATGTAACGATGTGTCAGAATCAAGTATTACAGTTTTAGAATAGGTGATATAAATGCTATCATGAAATGAAAACTATCAGAGGTAGGTACTCGTCTGACGTCCTGAACAACTGATGAGGATCGAGATCCGGACTGGCGTCGCAAGAACCTGTTACGAAAAGCAAGATTAAACAGGGTTCTATGGATTTAAACTGATATAAAATAACTAAAAACAGGGTTCTAGGGGTATTCTAGGTCGAACGGGTCAAACCGGTGAAATTTGGGTCAAAAAGTCAATCCAGGGTCCAAAAAATCAACTCTAGGTCAAAACTAGGTCAAACGTTGACTTTTATGGTCAACAAGGACAATTATGGTCAACTCTAGGTCAAACTAGGGTGTCCCTAAAATTCTAGGTCAAAACTAGCTCATTAAGCTAGTAAACCATCAAACTCGCCTCCTCGAGATACCCTCGGTATCCAATACCTCGACCTAAGCTACGCACCCCACCTAAACCCGCTAAAACCTATGCTAGCACGCGTAAATATATATACCAATACATATAAAATAACTCTAAACCTATTCCTAGGCAATTGCTCAAAAACCCCGCTCCGATCAATACCTTGGGTATCTCAAGGTATTGAGATACCTTGATATCTCAAGGTAACGAGATACCTCTCTAAACCCTCACTAACTACCCCTCTAGCTAACTATTTATGAATATAGATATATACCTAGCTATATGTATATATATAACACATATGAATATCTACATAACTATATGTATATATATTCACACATACACACATATACATATACCCACTCTCATATATATATATATATATATATATAGTATCTATCTATCTATCTATCTATCTATCTATCTATCTATCTATCTATCTATCTAAACATATATATATATATATATATATATATATATCTATCTCTCTCTCTCTCTCGCTGCGCTACTGTCGATGCTACGCCTGCACTGCCGCTCCTACACTCTGCTACTGCCTCTGCGTTTGCTGCTGCTGCAAACACTGCTGCTGGCTGCTGCTGCTGCTGTTGCTGGCAGCTACTGCTGTGCGTTGCAGCGCGCTCCCCCCTCACTGCCTCGCTCTTGACACGCCACACGCACACATAAACACGCACACATACATACATACATATATATATATATATATATATATATATATATATATATATATATATATATATATATATATATATATATATATATATATATATATATATATATATATATATATATATACACACAAGAACATATATACATATATATATATATATAACCACACACAACTATATATATATATATGTATATACACACACTTATACATATATACTTACACACATATACACTTATGTATATAAGTACACACACATACAAACACACACTCATACATATATATATATACACAAACACTTATATATATATATATATATATATATATATATATATATATATATATATATATATATATATATATATAGACACACATACATATATATATATATACTCATACATACATATATACACACACTAACACAATGCACACAACACACAAAATAACACACCCAACACACGCCCAACGACCCCTACACGCACAAACACATATATATATATATATATATAATATAATCCGAGAACTCTAGCATACACTCCCCGAAGCTAACCCAACGCGTGCACAAGCCCAAAACTAAGAAACCAAGTCGAAATGGCCGTTCGGTCATTTCGACGAACACGTGGTGTGCGGTTCGCAAAATCTCCTAAAACGCATACCAAACCAACTCGGAATCGGCCCAAAATTTACCCATGGGTTCTAATCGATGTCTAGATCCTAGAAAAAATGCTAACTCGTCGATTCTAGGCTCGTGGCAAAAACCGAAACGCCCATTTCTTCGCGATACGACTTCACGTGTCCGAACGGAGACACATACTAACTCTCAAGACACCCGAGCACGTCTATCTAGGTCCGTCTAACCTAGAGCATCACCCAAAATTGGGCCAATCTCGGATTTTACCCGAAATTGACACAAAACCTAATGTCAAAGTCTCCAAACACAACCAAAATAGTTCCAACTTCCTCCCACGGGTAGCCTTAGGGTCTAGGAAGGTTCTAAACCACTAATTACACTATATTAGAGCAATTAGTAAGAGAAAAGTTAGGGTTTACCTCTTGGGAGTTGGAATCCCAAGGCCAAAGTCTCCAAAACTCTTGAAATCACCTCCCTCAAGCTTCCAAGCCTCCAACCCAAGCCTCCACACTAGGTCTAGACTCTACACACCTAGGTTAGGGAAAAGTATATGGTTAGGGTTCACATTCATGAAGAATATAAGAAGAAAGAGAAGAAATGGAGAACTTACTTGGAATAGGAAGTGGGAAGAAGAAAGGAAGAAGAAGGAAAGAGTGGAGAAGAAGAAGAAGAAGAAGTGAAGAATAAGGGGGGGGGGGGGGTTCGGCTGCTGTCCAGGTGCTTAGGGGCCGGCTATGTGCATGTATAAAGTAGGTTACATAATGAAAAAAGACCAAAATGTCCTCTCCTTAAGTCATTCCAATTGGGTTTGGGGTTCCAAAAGCACTCAAACTAACTCCTAATCACTCCAACTAACTAAAATAAAATATAATAATTATTCTAAACCCAAAAATAAGCCTCACAAGGGTGTTGGTTGGTTCGGACATGGTCCACTAGGGTCTGACATGGGTCCAGACTAGCCAAAATCCTAAAACAATAAATAGAAAAAATAATACAATCAACAATTAAATATAAATATAATTAATTATAAATAATACACAATTTACCAAATAAAAAAAAATCCTATTTTCTAGAATCGGGTAGTGACACATGTACCTCATAGATTCTGGGATGCATGGGGCCAGAGACGCATTGGACCACATGGAGTCTAGGACGCATAGAGCCTGAGACGTACGGGACTGCATAGAGTCTGGGACACATGGGGCCAGAGATGCATGGCCCGCATAGAGTTTGGGACGTAGGGGGCCAGAGATGCATGGCCCGCATGGAGTCGTATGATGTAACACCCCGTTCCGCTTAAGCGGACTGCCGACTCAATCGGCAGTAGTGCAACTGACCCCACCCGCTTTGCCTCAACAAGAAGCAAAGGATATCCAGACTTGTCCCTACAGAATTCGGCTTAGACTTTCAGAGGCTCGCTCAGACGTATCGCTCTACCGAGGCGAATCATCGCTAAGGTGGGTGGCTACGGTGAACTTGTCTTTGCTTAGCCAGCACACATAAAATCTGGAATATTCATGCTAGTCGCTAGGTGATTCACCTCCTGCATGCTAATAAATCCAACGCACCTAGCTAAGGGAATAATCCCAACTTGTATTGCTTGCTAGAACATGGAAATGAAATACTGCTTATATGTTCAGACCCTCGCATGCTAAGTCCCTTAACGGTTTCATCTCTCGGACTACTTTCGGGCCCGAGCAACGTGCCTGCTTATGTTCCTTAGAAACGCATGCTTGTCTGCTTGATTGTTACCGTATTTTCATCCAAACCCCGGGAGACTACTACGTAGTCGTTCCGTGCCTGAACGAACCTGCAAGTATTCGGGACCGCTAGGTCACCAAGGCAATCTCCGCCCCAGGAGAATTGCATCAAGGCAAAAGATAGTCACTGAACAACGAAATAGGCAATACATCTTGTCTTGTACTATTGTTGCCTCAACAGCTTGCCTCTTGTCTTGTACTCTTGTCTTGTACTCTTGTTGCCCCAACCAAGGCCCCGTTCGATCATGGACAACCAGTGCACAGGGAAACGGTTTCGCGGGCGATGCTGGGGCAATGGCATCGACCCGGTCCGGGCGAGACCTATTGTTCTTAGTCTCTTGTTCGACGGAATGGCTTGCAGCGCCTCTTGTACTTTGCTGCAAAGCATTCTCGTCTAGACTAAATAGTCTCTTGTTCGTCGGAATGGCTTGCAGCGCCTCTTGTTCTTGTTGCAAACCATCTCGTCTAGACTATACCGTCCATATGGCATATGCCAGTGATCGCCTTGTATTGAACTTGTTGCATGCTTGCTTGTAAACGAAAGATAAACAATTCATCCTCGCTTAGCGGCTATCCGCGTGCGAGGCACTGTATCGCATCAAGAGCAACTAAACACCTGAACGATCTTGAAATAAATACTCTTGTTTGTATATGCTATGCCTCCTGAATGTTTATACATGCCCCTGCTTAAATTAACAATGTTTGCCTTGGACAGGGAAGGATAAATGGTAAGTTGGTAAGTCTCGCCGTGTTTCCTCTAACATCGCACGACGCACTGCCCGACACGATAGGCTATTCAATATCTGCATGAAATTGATCCTAAGGCAACTAGAAAGACAACTTAATAGTTGTGCACGGAACCTGTATTACGTGTTTGGATTTGTCGAGCGGGCGAGTAGCTTCCCCACCAGTGCATTCAATGTACTGATAATCCACCAGTTTGTATGCAGGCTGCGGGAGAACCTCGTTCGGTGTGGATGCCTCCAACGTACGTGCTAAGGCCAGGAGTTCCCTTTGAAGCCTTGCAACGGTGCGTCCGGGACTGAAGCACATATACAAGACATAATGTTGGAGCGTCGCCTGACCATCGCCTGTACAATCATTCCACTGTTGTAGCCACTTGGCACACTTTTACTGTTCAGTGAGAGAGGCTTGAGCGACTTGTAATCTCGGCTATACGCCGCCTGTAACACATGTTTTATATCAATAAAAGAGCTTACTTTACTTCAACTTGTGTTTTAATGCTTCTGCTATATTGTCAACTCAGTGAACCTGTTATCAAATCGCCTATGCGTTCATGACTCTGCTGCACTCGGACAATTTGTGCGACTCTGTGGCTTAGAACTCTTGCCGCCAGCCAATGAACCATGGCCTTGCACGGGCGTGGATTACGCTCGTACGGCATCACGTCCGGATGGGTTAAGCGATCGTTCCGCGGAAGCGCTGGCGAGGGTGATTCCCGCCTAGCGGGAACGGCCAATTTGCCTGCGGGAGATCGGGGCGTGACAGAATGGTATCAGAGCCTGGCTTCTACGCCTTTGGACTTCGATTTGATATCTCTGTTTCGAAAGCTCGTTCGTGGGTTATGTGCACGCTCTCTCTCAATGCCTCGATGGGATATTCCAACAATAAGTCTAAATACTTTCAAAATGCGTTTTGAATGATATGCTTGCTTGTCTGGTTGTATGCTGCGAGTGGCCTTTGTGCCAACCTGTGCGGACTCATCGAGTGTATCGCTAGTAGCTTGTCCAATTTTTACTAACCCTAAGTTTGGTTGAATGCATCTATTCGAGGGACGCCTTGAACTAGTGCACCATCCAAGACTTAAGAAAAGGTGAAACTCGAGTGCTGAGACTTCGCTATCACTAAGCTGGTTGACGTGTTCACGCTAGAGGAGCCCTTCGAAAGTGCGCACGATCCAGTCTAAGCGATATGCTGATTTCGAAGCTTGTGCAAGTGAATATCCAAATGAAATAAGTACAACGACTTGTCTAGGATTGCCCCAAACCCTAGCTCACTGCTTGTCCTTAGTAAGTCTCGAGGACGAGACTTTTTCTAAGTTGGGTAGGATGTAACACCCCGTTCCGCTCAAGCGGACTGCCGACTCAATCGGCAGTAGTGCAACTGTCCCGACCCGCTTTGCCTCAACAAGAAGCAAAGGATATCCAGACTTGTCCCTACAAAATTCGGTTTAGACTTTCAGAGGCTCGCTCAGACGTATCGCTCTACCGAGGCGAATCATCGCTAAGGTGGGTGGCTACGGTAAACTTGTCTTTGCTTAGCCAGCACACATAAAATCTGGAATATTCATGCTAGTCGCTAGGTGATTCACCCCCTGCATGCTAATAAATCCAACGCACCTAGCTAAGGGAATAATCCCAACTTGTATTGCTTGCTAGAACATGGAAATAAAATACTGCTTATATGTTCAGACCCTCGCATGCTAAGTCCCTTAACTGTTTTATCTCTCGGACTACTTTTGGGCCCGAGCAACGTGTCTGCTTATGTTCCTTAGAAACACATGCTTGTCTGCTTGATTGTTACCGTGTTTTCATCCAAACCCCGGGAGACTACTACGTAGTCGTTCCGTTCCTGAACGAACCTGCAAGTATTCGGGACCGCTAGGTCACCAAGGCAATCTCCGCCCCAGAAGAATTGCATCAAGGCAAAAGATAGTCACTGAACAACGAAACAGGCAATGCATCTTGTCTTGTACTATTGTTGCCTTAACAGCTTGTCTCTTGTCTTGTACTCTTGTCTTGTACTCTTGTTGCCCCAACCAAGGCCCCGTTCGATCATGGACAACCAGTGCACAGGGAAACGGTCTCGCGAGCGATGCTGGGGCACTGGCATCGACCCGGTCCGGGCGAGACCTATTGTTCTTAGTCTCTTGTTCGGCGGAATGGCTTGCAGCGCCTCTTGTACTTTGCTGCAAAGCATTCTCGTCTAGACTAAATAGTCTCTTGTTCATCGGAATGGCTTGCAGCGCCTCTTGTTCTTGTTGCAAACCATCTCGTCTAGACTATACCGTCCATATGGCATACGCCAGTGATCGCCTTGTATTGAACTTGTTGCATGCTTGCTTGTAAACGAAAGATAAATAATTTATCCTCGCTTAGCGGCTATCCGCGTGCGAGGCACTGTATCGCATCAAGAGCAACTAAACACCTGAACGATCTTGAAATAAATACTCTTGTTTGCATATGCTATGCCTCCTGAATGTTTATACATGCCCCTGCTTAAATTAACAATGTTTGCCTTGGACAGGGAAGGATAAATGGTAAGTTGGTAAGTCTCGCCGTGTTTCCTCTAACATCGCACGGCGCACTGCCCGACACGATAGGCTATTCAATATCTGTATGAAACTGATCCTAAGGCAACTAGAAAGACAACTTAATAGTTGTGCACGGAACCTATATTACGTGTTTGGATTTGTCGAGCGGGCGAGTAGCTTTCCCACCAGTGCATTCAATGTACTGATAATCCACCAATTTGTATGCAGGCTGCGGGAGAACCTCGTTCGGTGCGGATGCCTCCAACGTGCGTGCTAAGGCCAGGAGTTCCCTCTGAAGCCTTACAACGGTGCGTCCGGGACTGAAGCACATATACAAAACATAATATTGGAGCGTCGCCTGACCATCGCCTGTACAATCATTCCGCTGTTGTAGCCACTTGGCACACTTTTACTGTTCAGTGAGAGAGGCTTGAGCGACTTGTAATCTCGGCTATACGCTGCCTGTAACACATGTTTTATATCAATAAAAGAGCTTGCTTTACTTCAACTTGTGTTTCAATGCTTTCGCTATATTGTCAACTCAGTGAACCTGTTATCAAATCGCCTATGCGTTCATGACTCTGCTGCACTCGGACAATCTGTGCGACTCTGTGGCTTAGAACTCTTGCCGCCAGCCAATGAACCATGGCCTTGCACGGGCGTGGATTACGCTCGTGCGGCATCACGCCCGGATGGGTTAAGCGATCGTTCCGCGGGAGCGCTGGCGAGGGTGATTCCCGCCTAGCGGGAACGGCCGATTTGCCTGCGGGAGATCGGGGCGTGACACATGAGGCCAGTTATTTTGTACATGCGGTGCTGCACATCCTTCGAGAGTGAAGTTCTGTGCTGACATGAGACTTTTTTCGTTTAGTGTGTTTACGTCTTTTGAGGAAGTCAAATAATTATTTTTGTCAGGATTCTGTGTCAGAGACGATCATGCTGACGGGATGTCACATTAGGTCCTTTTGCGGCCAAACTACTTTGGCTGATTGGGGACGCATGGATGTCGCCTTTGTTTGGATCATAGGGTGACTCTGCGTCCTGATTTGAGCCTCCTTTTTGGGGGTGCATAGATGTTGGCTTGTTGGGCCGCAGGGAGACTCTGTGGCCAGATCTCTTTCGAGTTTTTATTTTTGGGGCGCATAGTCGCATAGTTGCTGGATGCATGAATGCGTGCTGTCAAGCTGACATTTTTAAGGCTTGGCTCAACCATTTTGGGAAGCTTAACTGCCTTCTTGCAGGCTTCTTGGGAACTTAACCGTTGGTTGCATGCAGACTTTTTGGAAGCCAAACTGTCGGATTCACCTTTTCTAGGTTCTTCATCGCAATTATTGCAGCCACGCAAACCATCGCTTTCTTTTATAAATACCATTGCCGTGGTCTGTTGTGTTCCAGTTAGTAAAATATGTCGTCCAAGATAGATTCTAGTTGGGAACCCTGGCTACCCACCCTGCTTCCTCGTCGTCTCCTCCCTTCTACGTCTGGAGGGTCCGGACTTAGAGGGTCTCGTGAGGGATGAGCTTTTGGTTCTTTGTCGTTTGTCATGGCATTTTTGCCTGGACGGAGGGCACGGGATAATGGTGAGTTACCTGGGGCTTAAAACTTTATGTCCTCGTTGGGGTTGACTTTGGAGTCTCTTTCTCGGCCTCTAGAATCCACTCCAAACTTTGTCTTGCTGTCCGTAACTCCAAAGGAGAGGAAGACATTGGAATGGAAGGAAGGAGTGCACTGCCAGTTTTATTGTGCGGACATACGTTCGTTCTTGGATGTTACAGATGTGCTTCATGAGGCTTGTGGTTCTTTTGACTGATCGCGCCTTCCTCTCTTTATTTTTTTTTATTTTGTATGGGCCTTAATGGCTATATGTTGTAACTTCCCCCACCCCCTTTATAAAATAAACTTTTTGGTTTTTTTTATCAATCTTTCTTTTATGTGGCCCCCGCATTATGAGTATGATCAGGTCGTATGAGGGCCACATATGCGGTTGGATGTTCTGGAAGCATAGGTCCCGTACAGCTCCTATGCGGTTTGCTTTTATATTGGGGGTCATGAGCTCTTATGCGGCCTGCATAATTTTTATGCTTCTACAATATCCCATTCAAAGTTTCCAGAACTGGCCAGTTTGGAATACTTTGAATAAGAAGCATGGTTGAGTTTTGGCCGTATATGAGCGGGATACCGTATAGTAGATCCTGCCAGACTGTCAGATCATTAAATGGGTGGATTTGCTCAATCTTTTGACTGGATCTCTCCGGATTCTGAGCTATCCCTTGGCTCGGTGCTCAGGGCATCAGTTTTCGAGAAGATTATAGTGGATCGCAAGAATCGAGATGTCAGGTTCATCCTTATTAACCGTTGGGTTCATTGTCTCTATCTCTCCATGCATTATTGAAGCCTACAAATAGGCGATCATGAGAGAGAGAACTTAATCCCCTCGCTTCCTTTCCCCTTTTCTCCTGTGGGGGATGCCGAAGGCTGTGACTCTACTCGCCCAAGAGTTTATCAGGGGTGGTCTCGATCCGTGGCCTCCTGATCTGGATATTTTGCTTGGAGGTAGGGTAGTACCGCCCTTCTCATACTGGACTGTGAAGGAAATAGAGGCATCAGTACACCGTCTTGCTGCAAGAGACTTGTCTTGGACATGCGCAGACCTCTTTACAGAGTTCTATCGTGTGGACGATTACTCCTCTATAACATGCGCGCTGAGCTTTGGCGTGGCCGCATGGGTGGGAGGGTCATCTGCTTTCATGCGTGCATAGCTTTATCTCTGCCTCGACCGCATGGATGAGACCTCCTCTTGCTCGCGCATGCAGACTCGGTCGTGCGTCACTGCGGCCGGGCAACAGTATGCGGCAGTTGTGTCTTTATGCGATCTTCGTTGAGACTGATGTATGTCTTCTTTTTGCAGGTTTTTTCCTCGCTCGTGGTGCTCATGATGGAGCATGGAAGGATATCATAACATCCATCATTCGAAGAGAATGTCACCCTTATGCGGCGGTTCCTCGTCAAGAACTAATTCAGGAGACGAGGATGGTTTACCTAGGACTGATCCCGGAGACGACGACAGTTCGGCAAGGTTTAATCCAGGAAACAAGGATGAACATCCTGCATCACGCTTTTAATCGTCCTTGTTCATGCAACTTGCTAGCTATATTTTTTCTCTATGCAGATTGCTACCGGCTAGGGGCTTGTGGCGGCAATGACAGAATTTGGATTAATTGTCATTATTGTCGTCGGTCTTCCCTCCTGGTTGTAGAGCGTCTGCTCCTGCTCTTCCCTTGCTATCCATCAGTATAGATTTTTTTTCGTATATTGAGGTTTGCACTGTAGAGTGGTGAGCCAGAAAGCACTGAGCTCTGCTGTTGGGCCCATTTGTGTTCGTGCCAGAAACAACACGGGGGATCCTCTTAATGGAAGAGGTTCTTATTGACGATAACTCATGGAAACCCTTAAAAGGGATTTCCATCATATGTACTCAAGACCTTGAATACTAATAAAAAAATTTGAAATGTAACAAATTTCCAACATATGTACTCATGATCTTGAATAAAAGTTTCTCATTTTTTGGAACTTCTTCATGCATTTGTCTTGTTAGGCCTTCCTTTCGCCTTTTCCTTCTATCCCGCTCACCGGAACCTCTCTCCAAGTCCACTTTCCTTCTGTTCCATCTGAGTCGAAGTCCGCTTCCATCGGTAGCCGGTGTATGAATTTTACGTAATATTTGGATATTGTACTAGAGAAAATATGGATGTAGTACAATACCGTAGTTGCCAAGGATATCCCACTGGGGGATCTTTGGGGGACTTATTACTTCTTACATACGAGAGTGCAAGTAATAAGTTTGAAGCGGGCCTTGCCAGAGGTGATATGGACGTGGAAAGTTTGGTGGGCTTAACACCATTGACGTACTTAAATTTAAGCATGGGTGATAAGTTGAAATGATAACTGGTGATAGTCGTAGGGGAGAGGTTTGTTCAGAGGTCACTTGGACATGGCACACTCTCGGGAGAGGATGTGAGGACGATAGCTCAGAGGTGACGTAGACATGAGTTGATCGATTGCCATACCGAGAGGTTCGGTATGATTTAGATATTTTCGGAGAAGGAAGCGCGCCAGAAGTAGTATGGACGTGGCTGTTTGCTTCTATTGAGAAAATTCCACTGGGGGACTCTTGGTAGACTAATTACTTGTAGTGCATGTTGAGTACAAATAATAAGTTCAAAAATAATCCCTGTGAGAGGTAATATGGACGTGATAGATTTTGTGGACCCATTACTTTTTGCGCACGTTAGTACAAGTAATAGATTTAGAACAAGCACTGCTAGAGGTAATATGGACGTAACAGTTTTTGTGCACTTAACACCGTTGGTATACCTTGGTGAGTATGGGTGATAAGTGGAAATGATAATCGATATCAGAGGTAATATGGATGTGATAATCGATAACCCAGACCCGGAAAGTTTGCTCAGAGGTAATATGGACATGGCAAACTCAGCCGGGGATAGATGTTAGGATGATAGTTCAGAGGTAATGGACGTGAACCGATATCCGAAAAACTCGCTGAGTAATGATTTATTGAGTATGGTCTATCCGAACATAAAGATAGACCTAAGGATTGCTCCGCTAGGAAGATTGGTGGGACGATAGCTCAGAGACAATATGAACATGGCTAGCATCTAACGAGATTGGTTTTTGAGTGGTCACAGTGGGAGTGTGCAAGTGGACCTGGGGACTGCTCTACTGGAGAGATTTTGAGGATCCATCATCCGTTGCGTATCAAGGGATCCTGGATACCGACATTGGCTTTCACAAGAATTTGTAAAAATTAGAAAAAATGTTGCACATAGGCACTTGCTGGGGATGAAGAACCAAGAGTATAGAGATGTACATCTGGGTTGTCCCACTAGGGATGAGGGGAGTACAAGTCTGGTTTAGATGTAGTACTTTTTCAGAAACTTGTCGTTGATAGGCATCATGAGCAATTCATCGTTGGGTTTCACTAGCCGGTAGGCGCCGTTGGAGAATACAGACTCCACGATGAACGGGCCCTCCAATTTAGGCTAAAATTTGCCGACCGTCTTATGGGTCATAACCATTGGCCTCCTTACGGTTAGGATAAGATCACCCACTTGGTAGGTCATCTTCTTCACTCGTTTGTTGAAGGCTCCAGAGAGACGTGCTTGGTATAGCTCAATGCACTGTTGAGCTAAGAGACATTTCTCGTCGAGTGCTTCTAACTCTTGTAGCCGTCGATGGTGGTTGTCATTGATGACTAATTGGTTGGTGAGTGCTGCTCGGAGTGAAGGGATTTGGATCTCGAGCGGAAGGACCACTTCATTTTCGTACACCAGAGAGAAAGGCGCATTGTCAGTAGCTGTCAGGAGAGTTGTGGTAGGTCCAGAGACATTCACCCAGCTTCTCGTTCCAGTCGCGTTTGCTGGAAGACACGAATTTTTTGAGGAGCTTTATAATGGTCTTATTGAAGGCTTCTGCCAGACCATTTGTTGCTAGGTTATAGGCAGTTGACGCTATATTCTGAATTTAATTTTATCACAGAATCGATATAATGCATGGCTTACAAACTATGGACCATTGTCGTGAATGATCCTTCGTGGCAAGACAAAACGGTATATGACGTGATGCTTGACAAAGCTGATGATATTGAACGTCATGACTTCTGCGAGTGGTACGACTTTTGCCCACTTGGAGAAGTAGTTGGTAATGGCGAGGATGAACCGGTGTCCCTTGGATGAAGGTTGACTAATCGGTCCAATAATGTCCATACCCCAGGCTTCGAATTGCCAGGAAGCAACAGTCGAGTTTAGGAACTCTGAGGGCTGGTAGATGAAGTCTGCATGGATTTGGCACGCTTGGCACTTTCTTGCATAGTCGATGGCATCTGTTACCATTATGGGCCAATAGTAACCCGAACATCGAAGACGGTCCTGCAGCTTTGGACCGGGTTTGTGGGCACCGCAAACGCCATCATGGGCTTTCCGAAGCGCCTGTTTGGCTTCTGCATTCGATAGGCATCATAGTAGAAGACCATCGTATGAGAGGCGATACAATATTTTGGTAGCCGTATCGTAGTAGAACTAGAGGGAACGTCTCCTGATGGATGTGGCTTCCTTTGGGTTATCGGGGAGAATTCCATAGACCGCATAGTCAAGGAATAGAAGCCTCCAGTCTTGGACATCAGTGTATACTTCCGCCGCATATCTCAGTCATAGGCAGCGATTATTTTTGGGGCAGACCAGCTCTTGACCGATCACTGTGATTAGCTAATGAGTATCGCTTGGGACTGCCAAGGAGGCATTGAGGCCGGCTAAGGCGTCAGCCTCAATGTATTGCAACCGAGGGACATGCTCTATAAAGAACATCTCAAAAGTTGCGATAATGTTAAGCGCTGCTTGGTGGTAGGGGATCAAGTCTCCATTTTGGATTTTATACTGGCCCCGAACCTGTTTGACTATTAGCTGAGAATCACCATAATCTTCTAGGTATTCTACTCCAACTTGTGTAGCAAGTTGGAGCCCGATGATTAAGGCGTTGTATTCTGCCACATTGTTGCAGTACAACTCCGTGAGAGAGTAGGCACGATTAATGACGAGCCGTATGGGGAGATCAATACTATCCCGATCCCAGCGATGATGCCGCCTTTGGGCCCTTCTCTTGAAGCGCTGTCAAAGAACATTCGCCATACAGCTTTGTGTGAAGTGACATTGGAGTCCGTCGCCTCATCTGGAATCTTCTCATAGAGCTTCGAGATTTCTGACCCCGGGTGGGCTGCCAGAAAGTCGGGCAGTGCTTGACCCTTGATGGCCTTTTGTCTGACGAACACCATATTGTATGGAGATAATAGTATCGCCCAGGTAGCCAAGCGGGAACTGAATACCCCAGGTTTGGTCATGAGGACCCTGAGGGGGTTGACTCATGAGATTACATGAATGGTCTATCCAGCCACATAATATCGAGTTTTCTGAATAGCGAATACTAGAGCAAGGCATTCCTTCTTAACGGCGGTGTACCTATGCTCCGCGTCGATCACCATCCGGCTAAGGTAGTTTATGGCATGCTCATGGCTTGCATCACTTTTCTGGGCTAGCAGGGTACCGAGAGAGTGCTCCATCGCGCGTACATAGAGCATGAAGGGCTTTTCCATGACTGGGGCTACCAGCACATGAGGGTTTGATAGGTACTCATTGATGTCGTTAAACGCGTGTTGGCATTATTTATCCTAGACAAAGGAGACACCTTTCTTCATGAGCTGGGTGAACGACCGATAACTTCTAGAGAGGTTTGATATGAACCTCCTGATGTATGCCAGCCTCCCTTATAGGCCGCGGAGTTCCCGGGGGTTCTTTGGCGGGCTCATCTCTAGGATGGCCTTGGTCTTGTCAGGGACTATGTGAATACCCCAGAAAGTGATGACAAAACCCAGGAATTTGTTGTTGGAGACTCCCAGGAACGACTTGGTAGGGTTCATCTTGAGGCAGTGTGCACACATTAAGTCAAACACAGTCCTCAAGTCTTGGAGGTGATCATTTTTAGAGCGACTCTTAACGGTGATGTCATCGACGTAGCATTCCACCGTCTTGCACAGATATTCATGGAAAATGGTGCTCATAGCCCGCTGGTATATAGCACCTGCGTTCTTTAGACCGAAATGCATGACCTTTTAGCAGTATACGCCTATTGGGGTCCGAAACGATGTATGTTTCTCGTCGTCGAGAAATATCTTGATTTAGTTGTAGCCTGAAAAGTCGTCCATGAAGGACATGCGCTCAAAGCCACAGGTATTGTCGATCATGATGTCGGTGATCAGGAGAGGGAATTCGTCTTTAGGATATGCCGTATTTAGATCACGAAAGTCGATGCATATTCGAATCTTCCTATTCTTCTTGATGACAGGCACTATGTTGGCTACCCAGTCGGGATGTTGTTCCTCGTGGATGAAGCCACTAGCTATCATCTTGTTGACTTTAGCTTCGATGGAATTTATTATGTCTGGCCGATAACGTCGTTGTTGTTGCTTGATCAGTTTGGCGTTCGGCAAAATATTGAGTTTGTAGACCACAATTTGAGGATCCAGCCCTGGCATGTCTTTATAACTCCAAACAAAGACATCAATGTATTCCCTGATGAGCTGTAGCAGGGATTCTCGGTCTTCTTCGGACAGACTTTTGTTGATGAAGATAGGTTTGGGGGAGGATTCGTCACCCAGATTGACTTGTACGACTTCGTCCTCAGTAGGAGATTCTCGTTGTTCGAACTGCATCTCCCAGTGCACGTCTAGGCGTCGACCCATGGTTCGACTTCAAGGAGTTTGTGTGGATCTTCGTCATCTTTCTCAGGGTCAGGTGACACCATGTTGGCAGATAATGTTTGCTTGAGTATCTCCCCGATACTGACGTCGGAGTCCCAAGCAAAAGATTACGAAAAGTGGGAGTGAACCTCATCTTCTTTATATGAACCTTTGGGGGTTGTGGGAGGCGTTACGTACCCTAAGTCATGCTTGGTATTATGGTAGTAGTCCTTGAACTTTCCTGTGGGAGCAGGTAGACGCAGGGGCAGCCGTCGGCCCTTACCATAGTTTAAACTCCAATTATTTTTAAGCTCATAACCTATATTCTGGATGATATATTTGGCTTGACTGCTAAACCGGTAGAGTTGTATTTTGCCGGTGTCGGGTTCTGGCCCTTGTTCCTCCGGGGTGAAGGACCAAGGGCATTCAACCCTGCCGAAGATGATAGGTTTATCTCTCCTTCTCCTTGCTGGGATCGTGAAGTAGGAACCTTGACTAGGGAGGATCTGGTTTATTGTGTAGGTGGTAGTCACCTGTGTTTGCAAGTGTAAGCCTAAGTCGTGCTCCATAGAGTACAATGTGTTGATATATGTACCCTCAGAATAGTTCAAAGATAATCTTTTATTGATAAAAATAAGGTATCTCTTCTGGAGGAATCATATCATCGAGGGAAGGGACGTTGGCCTGAGTAGCCACATATTCTTCCAGTTTGTCATCCTCATGGGCTACCCCCAGCCCGATTACAGGTGTTAGTGGCTTCCTGTACAGTTTTACCACCAGAGGCTCGAAAGTTGCAACCGTGGCCGGATCTTCTTTTGGCGGTCTACGAAGATGAACGACAATTGGTTCTGAAGGAGTAGATGGTACGGGGTCCTTCCTCTACGGTCAATTTGGCATATAAAGATGAACGACCAGAGGTTCTGATATAGCAGATGGTACAGGGTCCTTCCTCTACGGTCAATTTGGCCTATGAAGGTGAACGACCAGAGGTTCGAACGTTGTGGAAGGTGCCCGAGATTTCGGTGCCTTTCTATGCAACTTGACGACGAGGGGAGTGGCTGCGTCGGGAGTGCAAGAATTGAGACGGGTTCTCTTAGGCTCCTCCGGTGTTGTCTTAACCTCGGCCTCATCGTCGGCCTCATTGCCACCTTTGTCTCGGTGGATTTGTTTATAGAGGATAGCGTCGGAGTAGTACATCTTCACTCCCTTAAATGGGTCGATGTCTGTGAACTCCGTTCTGAGAATGCCATCATCGTCGTCGTACTTTAAGCATTGGTGCAGGGTTGACGACACGATTATATATTGGTGTATCCAGGGGCATCCGAGCAAGATGTTGTAGGATACATCTACGTCAATGATGTAGCAAGTGACTTCTGTTTTTAGGTCGCTGATCTGGCACTTCAGGAGAATCTTGTCCAGAGGGTAGCTTCTTCCTGCGTTGAAGCCACTAATGGCAGGATCGGTAGCTGCCAGGCTGTGCATCGAGATACCCAAGGTTTGTAGCAGACTCCTCGGGATGATGATGATTGATGAACCAGGATCAAACCATTATAGAACCAATATACCCTGTGTAGTACGGGGACGATCATGCTTGATATTCTTCAACAACATGTCTTGTTGCAAAAATGTAATATTGGGTACTGCATTCATAACGTTCTTACAGTGGGAGCATGTCGTCGGATCTTCAGCTGGCGGATTAACCTGCGCCAGATAGGTGTCGGCATTTTGTAATGCCTCGCTCAGGGCATTTTGGGTGTCTCTGAAGAGTCGGTGAAGCTCAAATAATGACAATTTTGCCAAAATATTGGCGAATTGAGCCAAGACACCAAAGTTGTAGGGCTTTTCCAATCCTTGAGTCATTTTTTTACGCAACGACTTGTCGAAGTGTCCCTCTTTTTGTTTGGACTTGTCCGCTGGTGGGGGTTAAGATAGACCTAGATCAGACGCGACAGGTGCAGTAGTTGGAGGTGCATTAACATCGGTAGCTTCGTAATCTTACTGGTAAGCAAGGCCCGACCTGGTTGTCCCTGCCTAGGCCTCCTCAGCAGTGGAAGAAACCATGCGACATGACTTGGTTTTTCATGTTTTAGGCTTGACAGCGGAAGGTGCTGCTTGCTGCGTCAAGTCTGGGATCAGATCCGGGTGGACCCACATGATCTCACCCCGGGGGGTAGTAAGAGGTGTCAACCCGGCTGCTTGGTCGCAAGCTGGGAGAAGATTGACTACCTCCATTGTTGCCCTTGGAATCGGTATGACTCCGTCCTGGGCTTCTGGTGGTGGAAAGTTATCGAATTGGAGGGACACCATATTAGCGGCAACCGTTCCATCATCAAAATCTAGGGAGAGAGCCTTGGTATCGATCAACCATTGGATGTACCGCTTCAAAGTGTAGCACTCCTGCGTCGGGTGGTGAACATACTGGTGGAAGTGATAATACTTTGGTTGTTCATCTCCTCTGCTTCAGGCTGACATTTGACGTCGGGGAGTTAAATTTTACCTCCCTGCATCAGCATATCGAAGATAGGCTTGAAATTACTGTCTTTGAAAGAATATGTCTCCTTTTATTTTGGAGCCTCTTCCTGCTTTTGGTCATGCTTCTTGGTCACAATAGCAACCATGGTTTACTTTTCTTTTGCACCGCGGTTGCTGTTACCGCTATTACTGGGGCGCTTGCCCTTTTCCTCAGTAGTGAGGATATGGATTCCCAAGTGTTGGGCGTCCTTGAGCTTCTTTTCAGCATTGACAACGCTTATAATGAACGTCGTCCAATCTTTGAACTGGATATTGCGCATCCAGAGGCAGACCGTCGGAAGCATTTTTTTTGGCACATCTCCATTAGTGTGGCCTCGAGATTGCTAGAGGGCAACCTTAGCGTCGTTTGTTGGAACTGCTTGATATAATTTTGTGCAGTTCCCTTTCTCCCTGGGCAACATCCATCAGAGAGGACATCGTCATATCATTTTCTGCCTCAAAGAATCTATTAAGGAACAGACGCTTGAGGTCATCGAATGATGAGATATAATTATCTTCGAGACTGCATAACCAGTCGAAAGCTACCCCCGCTAATGCTCCGACGAAGAGTTTGGTAAGGATAGCATCGCTGCGGGGTAGGTGTCCCGTTGCAATCTCGAAGTAACTCGTGAACCAGCAAGGTAAAGACTTGCCATCAAATGTATTTATGTTGAAGGGCTTGTATCTGGGCGGATATGGTACGTTCCTCTATTCTATCGGGTATGATTGTCGCACCCCAAGATCGTGGAGTGAGTCCCGATTGTCCATGGAGTTTAGACGAGCCCAGAGTTCCTGGGCCTCCTTCATTGCTTCCTTGGCCTCGTCTCCTGCGGAGGGTACAGATGGGTCAGGCAAGTAAAAATTACTACCCGCAGGAGGGACGTTTGTGTTTGAATCCCCGTTGGTCCCTGGGTCCAAGTTTGCATGTCCAAAGGTTCTTGCTGGTTGAGAAGCCAAATTTGATTTTATTTCCAGCATTATCTAGGTTAAGACTTGCATTGATGCACCCATCGTCTGCATCATGGCCTCAAGGGTCTCGAGGAGCTGGCGGTCGCTGGGGCCTTCTTGGTCATCCCCGGCCAAGTATACCGTCCTCATGTGGGGAGAGATGGACAGGGCAATGGATGCTGCACTTTTTGTCTTAGACCCCTCACGAGAGTAGTCATCAGGAAAATCTGGCAGCACCATCTCCTCCTCGGACTCGGAAGGAATACTACTCCCAGCGTAGGAGGCTACATCAACCTGGCGAGGGGAGCAACCCCCAGGGATCTCGGAGTCCGTTCCTTGGGAATTGCTGTCTCCTCGGAACGCTGGATTATTGCGTAAGTCAAAGGGAATACTCCCCTCAGCTTGGGCCACCCTCAGGGATTCTGAGGAAGAACTACCCCCGATAGCTGACAGTTTCTTCCTGGAGCGGGTAACCTAGAAAACACCTTCTGCAGGTCTCGCTGTTAGCCCTCCTGGTAGTCGTCTTCGCAATGCACTAACAGAGAGCGACGGACTGGAGGTACTTATAAAGATGCATTTTTAGTGTGTATTGTCACTTTGTTGTAGCAGCAATTGATAATAATCTTGGAAGGCCGACTGCCTGCTTATGTGTATTGTCACTTTGTTGTAGCAGCAATTGATAATAATCTTGGCACAGTGATGCCCTGGAGAGGATATTTCACCGTCCCCATTTGTTTCCCTCATCTTATGCTTGTGATTGATCACATTACGCAAATCAAGCAAGGGTTGTTCCACCTTTGTACCCCTTTTTATGGGCCCGGAAGGACCGAGAGCATAGGTGCATGGGTGTTGTATTTGTTCCCTGATCCGGGGTTCTGTCACGACCCGCACCCGGTTATTCGGGCACGAGTGCGTGGGCACGTCCAGCCTACGCCGCAGTGTCGGCGGTAGTACGCTGTCTAGGTCAGTTCTGGGATCAATAAGTATCTATCTCATCCACAATAATGAACATGTAAGAATAATCACGGAAATAGGAATGCTAAGATTTCATAATATTTAATCTGTGACAATCAAATCCACAGTTAATACAAAGCCAGAAGATAAATCGGGGACAAACCCGAGTATTATGCTGAAAGGGAAAAACTAGCTAACTGGTTGGCTACTCCTCAAAGGTAGTCTCCTGAGTGGGAACCGGCTTCTCAACTGTGTCACCTGCTACATCATAGGGATCATAATAGGTGGGGGCAAGGTTCTCATCATCGCCTAAAACAACGGATCCAGTCAGGAAAGGAGCAAAGTACACAATGCACAACAAGATTAAACTAAATATTTATGACAATTAAATTGGCATCATATTAAGAAAGTTGCATAAAGAACATCAATATCTCAGAGTTAATGCTTATAAACAGGAATACGGGAAAACCGAAATAGATGAGACAGGGAATGAAACTACAACAGTCAGCAAGAAATATAACAAGATCTAGAAACTATCTGTGTGAACTTGTGTTTGCTTTAGAATACATAGTTGGCATGTAGGGGTTTATAAGGCTAATCCGGCCGTCATAAACGGCTATTAGACAATACAATCGAGATCCGGCTGATGGACAGTCGTGTACCAACAGCTATTAGACAATACAGGGGAAAGGGTAAACTACATGCCTTCTAGGTATTCTCCCACCCGACATAAAAAATAAGACAGGAACTACCAATATTCAAGACATGAAATTCAACATTTCTAACACTAGGTGTAAACATCAAGGGTACATGTATGGCAGGGAATTAATTATCACAATATATAAAGATTAACTTGAAGTGCAGGTACTTGCCTGTTGTTTGGATCCGATTAATTGTACTTGGGGGAAAATCCAGAGATGAGCCCAGATGCTGAAATAGACATTTCCAACATACTCAGAAGATGTCAAATAGCTAGAAACGCCTATCCTTGGGTCCAATTTGGAGACAAGGGCAAAAACGGCAGTTTCGGGTCAAAACGGGGTCCGCCGATGGGCCCGCTTTGCACCGAAAAACGTGTCCGGGTCAAAGGTCTCCAAATTCACCAAACTTAGTGTCAACAGGTCAGGAACGCTGATACGAACCCAACGGAACTTCCAGATTTGGATTCCGATGAGCCGAACACAAAATCGCCCGTCGAGCGGGGCCTGTGGGGCCCACGACACGCGATTTCGTCAACGTTCTCAGAATCGAACCAAACTTGACTCACAGGACCAGCGTATTGCTACGAGTCCGATGGCGCAAGTTTCGTCTCGATCTGACGAGTGTACAAGAAGTTAGGGCGAATTGCAGAAAAGGCAGATACGGGACGATGTCCGCGGATACGCGTTGATTCCGGTGTGCACGCACACCCGAATCAGCTTTCATGAAATCTCACACGTCCGTATCGACGACGCGCACATATCCGTGAAGACAGCACGCGACCAAGTCGTCCCGTTTGGCTGGGCGTACTCAGTTCCGGGGTGAAACAGGGTCTGGTTTTTTCTGTTTTTGGATCGCGGTGTGCGATCACCACAGGACGCGATGCCCCGAACAGTTTGTCCGGACACCGAGAGGGTCATACAGGCTTCGCGTAGAAATTTACAGAATCGAAAACGGAGATACAGGGTGCAAGATACGAGTACCTGAACTGGCTCGAGAAACAGGGATATCTTGTGTCCGTGTCGTGTCCGACACGACACGAGGAATCGGGGAAATTAGGGTTTCGGTTCTGCGGATGGCCGTAGACGGCGGGGGCCGGCCGGAGGGGGCCGGAGAGGGCCGGGGAAGGTTCGCCGGGCTGGGCGGAGTCGGTGGACGGCGGCGTGCGGGAAGGAGGGGCGGCCGGAGTCGGCTGCTCGCGTGTCCGGCTGCTGCGGGTCGACCTCGAGCTGCTGGCGGTGTCTGAGACGGCGGAGGAGGAGGAGCAGAGGAGGGTGGCAGCGGCGGGCGGTCGAGGCGAGTGGGTGGTGGCTCGCCGGCTGGGGGGGGTGCCGGAGAAGGAGGCTAGGGTTAGGGTTAGGGTCGGAGTTGGAGGAGGAAGAAGAAGAGGGGGGGATTTAATAGGGCGGAGGAGGCCGGCCAAGGCGGGGCGAGAGGGGGGACGTGGCCGCGGAGAGCGGGGCGAGCCGGCGGGAGCGGGCGGCGCTGCGCGCGGAGCTCGCCGGAAGAGTCGGGCGGCGTGGGGGCTGGGGGAATCGGTCGTGCGGGTTTCGGGTCGCGGTCGGGCGGGTCTGGCGGATCCGACCCGACCCGCGAGGGGGCTGGGCCGGGCTCGGGCCCAATGGGCCGGGCCGGGCTGCTGGGCTGGAATAATAGAAATAATATAAATAATAATAATAAATAGAAATAGTTAATTAAATAATTAATTAGTTTAAAAAGTTTTTAGGTATTTAAAAATAGGTCTGAGGCCCAATAAATTCCAGAAAAATTATCCTAAGTCCAGTTTTTCATTTTACACCCAAAAATATTATTTTCACAATATTTTAATATTGTTTAATATCAATAAAAAATCATATAATAATTCAAAACCCTGATTTTATTTACAGAAAATTCCCAGAAAATTCCAGAAAATTGTGAAAAATTCCAATTTTAATATTCTTGCAAAATCTGGGGTTTACAGGTTCATACAAGAACTTTACTAGGATCGTCAGTAGAAGACTTTTGAGACTGACGTTGTCCATTTGCCGCTGCGGGCTAGACGCACGAGGCGATATTGTATAGCTTTCCATCTGGAGCTCGTGTAACAGTTAACGGTGCACGCTAACGGTCAGCTAAGTGGACAGTTGCTTGAGCTTGATGAGCTCGCACTGCCCTAGGCTTCTTTGATTTAGCACCTGCAGGTGCATAGTACAAAGAGTCCAGGTTTGGGTTATCGCCATTCTCCGCGAGCCGCATAGGATCTGCACCGTAAGAGATACGGTCGAAAATAGATGTTCTGTTGCTGTTAGGGCCGCATGCAGCCGTCTGCCTGCGGCTGTGAGCTGGTGCCGCATGGTCAGTCTTATGCGACTTCCTTCTTGACCCTATAGAAGCTGTCGCAGCCCCAGAATATTTGGCATCGTAGTGTTTTCCTCTGCCAGAGCCTGGGTGCCGAGCAGTTTCTGCATCAGACGGGGTTGCCTCATGGACGTGGACGTCCTCGGTGTCCGCCTGACGACCATCATCAGCAACAGAGCGAGAGGCAGGAAGCGTGTGCTCCGTAGTTGGACGAGACGCAGCGGCCTTTGCTACCCATGTCCTGCGGTTCTTCTTGGGCTTAGCTAGCCTTGGCGAAGGACTTTCACTTCTTTCCGAGAGCATTTCCTCGAACGCTTACTGGTCAAAGCAAACTACCAGCATCTTTTATGTTGAGTCGAGCTTGACCGCATCGGATTGCGTTACCAACTTCTCATCAGATGAGAAAGTAGTCCCCAGCAGAGTCGCCACCATGTTCGCCTTTAAATTTGAAAGTCTTTAAGAAAGAACTTAATTTAATAAGAAAACTAAAGAGAGTACATAGATGAGTCCTAGATAGATAGTCTAAGTATAAATTTTGTGTTCTGAGGGGTAACGATGGAGGGTTAGGAGTATAGCAGCTCTCTTTACTCCATTGACGATCCGATGCAGAAGCTCTTCTCTCTAACTCGAGTGTAGATTCGCAGATAGCCAGCCAACCTTTTGTTCGAATGTAGTACCCTACTATTTATAGTCATATTGGACGCGCATATGTTGGGCCACATGGATGCTGGAAGGTGTCACGTGTCCCTTCGTAACAGGGTGCAACTGTAACCGTGAGCAGGTCGAGCCACAACGTGGGTGTTTGTTAGGATTTTTCGTTGCTGAAGATCTGGGTGGTTCTCGTCCTTTGTGGGCGTGACTTGGTCATCTTGACACATAGTCCGTACTTGGTTGGAGACAATCACTCATGTCGTAACAGCAATATTTGGTCTTCATGGAGTCTGAAACTCCTGTGGCCAGAGATGCATGGGACGCATGGAGTCTGGGACACATGGAGCCAGAGACACATGGACCGCATGGAGTCAAGGATGCATGGGGCCAGAGATGCATGGGCTACATGGAGTCTGGGACGTATGGAGCCAGAGACATACGGGACGACATAGAGTATGGGACGCGTGGATCTCGAGACGCATGTACCGTATGGAGTCTGGGACGCATGGGGCCAGAGATGCATGGGACCGCACGTAGTCTGGGACGCATGGGGCCAAAGACGTACGAATCAGTATAGAGTCTGGGGGGCATGGGGCCAGAGACGCATGGCCCACATGGAGTCTGAGACGCATGGGGCCAGAGATGCATGGCCCGCATGGAGTCGCATCAGGCCGGTTGTGTTGTACACGCGATGTTGCACATCCTTCGAGAGTGAAGTTCTGTGCTGACGTGAGACTTTTGTCGTTTAGTGTGTTCACGTCTTTGAAGGAAGTCAAAAAATTATTTTTGTCAGAATTCTGTGTCAGAGATGATCCTGCTGATGGAACGCCACGTTAGGTCCTTCTGCGGCCAAGCTGCTATGGCTGATTGGGGATGCATGGATGTCACCTTTGTTTGGGTCACAGGGTGACTCTGCGGCATGATTTGAGCCTCCTTTTTGGGGGCACATAGTTGTTGGCTTGTTGGGCCGCAAGGAGACTCTGCAGACTGATCTCTTTCGAGTTTTCGCTTTTGGGGCGCATGGTCGCATGGTTGTTGGATGCATGAACGCGTGCTGTCAAGCTAGCATTTTTAAGGCTTGGCTCAACCATTTTGGGAAGCTTAACCGCCTTATTGCAGGCTTTTTGGGAACTTAACCGTTGGTTGCATGTAGACTTTTCGGAAGCAAAACTGTCGGATTCGCCCTTTCTAGGTTCATCATCGCAATTATTGTCGTCTTACGAGTCGTCGCTTTCTTTTATTAATACCATTGTCGTGGTCCGTTGTGTTCCAGTTCGTGAAACATGTCGTCCAAGGGAGATTCTAGTTGGGAACCCTGGCCACCTACCCTGCTTCCTCGTCGTCTCCTCCCTGCTACGTCTGGAGGGTCCGGACTTGGCGGGTCTCGTGAGGGACGAGCTTTCGGTTCTCCGCCGGTTGTCATGGCATTTTTGCCTGGACGGAGGGCACGGGATGATGGTGAGTTGCCTGCGGCTGAAAACTTTATGTCCTCGTTGGGGTTGACTTTGGAGGCTCTTGCTCGGCCTCTAGAGTCCACTCTGAACTTCGCCTTGCTGCCCGTAACTCCAGAGGAGATGGAGACGTTGGAATGGAGGGAAGGAGTGCGCCACCAGTTTTATCGTGCGGGCATACGTTCGCTCCTAGATGTTGCGGATGTGCTTCGTGAGATTTGTGGCTCTTTTGACTGATCGCGCCTTTCTCTCTTTGTTTTTATTTTATTTTGTATGGGCCTTAATGGCTACATGTTGTAACCCTCCCTTTTTTTTGTAAAATAAACTTTTTTGTTTTATTTTGATCAATCTTTCTTTTATGCGGTCCCCGTATTCTGAGGATAATCAGGCCGCATGAGGGTCACATATGCAGTTGGCTGTTCTGGTCGCATAGGTCCCATATGGCTTATATGCGGTTTGCTTTCATATTTGGGGTGCATGAGCTCTTATGCGGCCTGCATAATTTTTATGCTTCTACACCATCCACCAAGAAAACCAAGGGACCAACGGTCCAAAGTATGCAACTAAGAAAAACTTACAAAAATAGCTTAAACAATGCATAAATGGCATACATCAAAATGTAAGCAATTAAACAATAAGCAAGCTATATATGAATAATACGCGTATATTGGGTACGTATACTATAACAGTGAGACGAGTCTCACAGATTGTTATCCAATTTTTTTCTTATTTCTGACCTGACTATTTGTATTGTTCTATATCAGGCTACCATGTAGGGTGTTGGTCTTGATTATAGCATTAAGGTGCCCCCGTTTACTTGTTGCGTCAATATGTGCCTTGATACCCGTACTATTTCATATATATAAGTCGGGCTTGTACTTGGCTCTTGATCGAGTTGGACTTGCAGGTCTATGAGGGAAAACCTGGCCCGACTCGTCAGGATAATCGAGTCGGGCTGGTATGTGGGGGGGGGGGGGGGGGGTGGGGTAGAGTCGGTGGTTGGTGGCAAACCCATCCTGACCCAAGTGAGTGATGGACCAATCCAATTTTGTTCTTTGAATGGTCCAACCAAGGTTTGATTGGACCGGTCCCATGACGGATTTCATACCGCCAAAATAGTTAACATCTTAATTTAAGAGTATATATATGAAAATACATGTCACTCTTAATATTTTCCTCCTCATCTTAAAATTCTTATATTGCAAAATTTCTAATCAACCTCATTATTATATTATGAAACTGAAATTTTATTACTCTCATCAAATAATACAAACATCATCAACAAACAGAATATAGCTAATGCTAAAATAAAGGTGGCACTATTTACTAATGGAAATTTTCTTACCAAGCATAGAAGTTTATAAAAATTGTAAAAAAAAGCTTCAACTTTTAATATATTTCAAAAAAAATATCAAAACGTCCTTTGGAAGAGCATTTTGTAAAAAAAAAAAAATTTATATTTTATAGTCAAAACACCCTTTGGAAGGTCGTTTTCCATTTTAAAAAAAATAAATTTGCAGAAATTCGTCACTAAAAGTCTAAATTTGTCACTAAAAAGATATACAAATGTCACTAAAAGTCCAAATTCGTCACTAAAAAATTAGTTTCGATAGAAAAAAGATATTAAAAGAAAAACAAAACGTCCATGTGAAAGACGTTTTACATTAAATTCGTTTCTAAAAAATTATTTTCGTCACTAAAAAAAACCTATTTCGTCATTGAAATTTAAAATTCGTTGTTAAAAAGTGTCACTAAAACTTTCAGAACATCTTATGGAAAAAGTTTTAAAAATATTTTTTTTTTTACAAAACGTCCTTCCAAAGGACGTTTTTTTTAAATATATTAAATTTTGATACTTTTTTGCAATTTTTATGATTTTCTATGCTTTGTTCGAAAATTTTCGATTTATTAACGTCCAGTTTCGTTAGACAATTTTTTAAATATAACTATTTATTTTGGAACTCAAATGGACATTTTTGAAATAATAATCTAACAAACATTTCGTTTAGAAGGTTGGAGTCATAATGACATAACTACAATACAAATACAAATACAAGTCTTTTTCAAAGCATTGATTTGCAGGGAAGATTCGTCTTCAATTCCATTGGTTTTGTTTGATAACTTATATTTTTTATGAAATTATTTTTCAAAAAAGCTATTTTTTTCAAAAAAAATTCAAAATGGTGGAAAATAAAACTGCAGCTCATAGAAAAATATAATTTTTCATGAAAAATAACTATTTTTCATGAAAAATAATAACAATCAAACACCCAATTAAAATTTTCACAAGAAAAATTCAAATTTTCATGATTTTTTTCTAGTAAAACTATTCCGTAAAATTTATTTATTTCTTTACATATTTTTCATCTTGTTGTCAAATGCACCGGTTGTTGATCCCAAATGCATTAGGTTGATGTTTTGTGAAATAAGAATTTCCCTAAACAAAATGATTCCGTCCTTGAGCAACATTTTAATAAAGGAAAATACAAGTTCACCTAAACTTATTTAGATATTGGTTTTTATTTCTTACTCAAGAGGGGTTCTAAATAGCTTCACACCATGTTGTCCTCTGTAAATAAAATGATTGAAGAAATAATGGAGAGAAATCTAAAGTAATGCAATTAGCCACCACAACAATTTCCTTCAAAATAAAATAACCATTCATAAAATAACCATTCATACATTTAGACTTTTGTCAACAAATTCAAGAAAACATAAGTTGTCAAACAAATCCTAACACTCAAAAGTCTCCTTTATAGACGAATTCCACTTCCACCTGGAAAAAAATACAAACATAGTTCCTTAGTGGCAAAATCTGTAAATTAATAGACAATAAATATATAGAAATTTACAAGCAAGTGAAAAAAAAAAATTCCTAAACCGAGAAAAATGGATAAATTTGATATACTACAGTACCAATCCCTTGCACTTCACATATTCTAGAACGAAAAAAAAAAAACTGTACTTATTTTATGTAAAAGTTTTAGACTTCACCGTGAAACGCTTTTATATTTCGAAAGTGTCCTTACATATGTTTTATAATTAAAATTGTTCATTAATTTAACATTGGTAGTTAGATATTTACTAATAGAAAAAAAAATTAAGTGTGACTATTCTTT
Source organism: Iris macrosiphon (assembly GCA_036927795.1). Lineage (NCBI taxonomy): Eukaryota > Viridiplantae > Streptophyta > Magnoliopsida > Asparagales > Iridaceae > Iris > Iris macrosiphon. Next base: position 193,455,728 of record JAYESA010000004.1, on the reverse strand, counting down.
ATTCTTACAAAGTAGTAGAACATTATAGAATTGTTGTTTGATCTTCTCAAGTTAAGAATTTGTTCTTTCTTCCAAGTAGTATGAAATGCGTATACGGTTTAGAGGTTCAAAATGAGCCGTCTAAACAGTATGTATATACTCAATTATTAATATAAAAATTAACTCATATATTATCTTCTCACGTTGTAAAAAATAAAATCTTTAACATATAAATCATGAAATATATTTAATATTTAAATTATATATAAACTAACTAAATGGCACCATCTAACTAAACACATATCCAAA